>JAUNZM010000757.1:0-285591 GCA_033459285.1 Clamator glandarius
GCTGCATATCTTGCTACATCTGCTGCTGACTCTCCTGATACTGAAACACCTGCTGCTGCATCTCCTACTGCATATGCTGCTGAATCCATTTGCGGCTGCACCTCCTGCTGCTGCATTTTTTGCTGCAACAGCTGCTGCATCTACTACTACTTCATCTACCGCTGCATCTTCTACATCTCCTGCTGCCTCATACTTTTCTCTATGTCCTGCTGCATCTACTGCTGCTGCTTCTGCTGGTGCATCTGCTGCTGATCTATCTCCTGCTCCATCTATTCCTGCTGCATCACCTGCTGCATCCCCTACTGCTGCATCTGCAGCATATGCTTCTTCATCTGGTGCTGCTTCACCTACTGTTGCAAGCCCTGCAAAATTTCCTGCTGCTGCATCACCTGCTGCATCACCTGCTGCAGCATCTCCTGCTTAATCTCTTGAAGCATCTCCTGCTGCATTTTCAGCTGGTGCATCTCCTGCTGCATTTCCGGCTGGTGCATCTCCTGCCTCATATCCTGCTGCTGTGTCTCCTGCTGATGTATGTTTTGCTGCATCTCCTCCTGATGCATCTACTCCTGCATCTCCTGCTGATGCAACTACTTCTTCTGCATCTACTTCTTCGGCATCTCTGGCTCCAGCATCTCCTGCTTCATCAATTGCTGCTGCATCTCTTATGCATCTCCTTCTGCTGCATCTGCTGCTGCATCTGCTGCTGCTGTACCTCCTCCTGCTTCATCTCCTGTTCCACCTCCTCCTGCTGCATCTCCTGCTTAATCTCTTCCTGCTGCATCTTCTGCTTCATCTCTTCCTGCTGCTGCATCAACTCCTTTTGCATCTCCTGCTATGGCATCTCCTGCTCTATCTGCTGCATCTGAATCTCCTGATACATCCCCTGCTGCTTCATCTCATCCTGCTTCATCTCATGCTGCATCTCCTGCTGCTATATCTCCTGTTGTTTCATATTTTGCTACTGCATCTCCTAATGAATTTCCTGCTGCTTCATCTCTTGATCCATGTCCTGCTGCTGCATCTCCTGTTTCTGCATCTCCTTTTGCTTCGTCTGCTGCTTCATCTCCTGCTGTATCTCATGTTGGACCTTCTATTGAAGCATCTCCTGCGTCATCTCCTTCTGCTGCATATCTTGCTGCTTCATCTCGTTCTGCATCTCCCGCTGCATCTCCTTGAGCGTCACCTACTGCATCTCCTTCTGCATCACCTGCAGATGCATCTCCTGCTGTATCTCCTGCTGCTGCATATTAATCTGCATTTCCTGCTGCATCTCTTTATGATTCTACTACTGCGGCATCTGCTGAATTTGCTGCTGCATCTCCTGATAGATCTCCTTCTGCTGCATCTCCTTCTGCTGCATCTCCTGCTGCTGCATCTGATGCTGCATCTGACGCTGCATTTGATGATACTTTCTGTCTTGCTGCATTTCTTGCGGCTGCATCTCCTGCTACATTTCCTTCTGCTGCATCTTCTTCACTTCATCTACTACTCTGCACCTCCTGCTGCTGCATCTCCTCCTTCTGCATGTACGGCTGAATCACCTGTAGCATCTCCTGCTTCTTCATCTCCTGCTGCTACATCTCCTACTGCATATGATGCTGCTGCATCTCCTGTTTCTTCTTCTGCTGCTGCATTCCCTGCTGCATCTCCTGATGCTGCAGCCCATTCTGCATCTCCTTCTGTGTCTCCTGCTACTACATCCCCTGCTGCTGCATTTCCTGCTGATTCTCCTGATACTGCAACTCCTTCTGCATCTTCTGCTGATGCATCTCCTGCGGAATCTGCTGCTGCTGCATCTCCTGTTGCATCTGCTTCTGATGCATCTGCGGCTACAGCTCTGCTGCTTCATCTCCTGTTGCATCTGCTTCTGATGCATCTGCTGCTACATCTCTGCTGCTGCATCTCTTGCTGCATTTCCTGCTTCATCTGCTGATGCATCTGCTGCTGCTCTATGTTCTGCTACATCTCGTCATGCTGCACATCCTGCTGCATCTGCTGAGGATTCTCTTCCTATTGCTTCTCCTGCTCAATCTGCATTTCCTGCTGCATCTGCTTCTGCATCTCCTGCTGATGCATCTCTTGATGAATTAGCTGCTGCTGCATCTGCTTCTACATGTACATTATAACTTTCTACATTTGCTGCCTCATCTCCTGATGCATCTGCTGATGCCCCTCGTGCTGCTGCATCTCCTGCTTCATCTTCAACTGATGCATCTGTGGCTTCATCACCTGATATCTCATCTCTTGCTGCATCTGCCTCAGCATTTCCTTCTGCAGTATCTGCTGATCCTGCATCTACTGCTGCATTTCCTGCTGCATCTGCTGCTGATGCATCTCCTATTGTGAATCTGCTGCAGTATCTCCTGCTTCTGAATCTCTTGCTGAATCTGCATCTACTGATGCATCTGCTGCTGCATCCACCTGCTGTATTTGATGCTTCATCTCCTGCTCATTTCCTGTTGCTGAATCTCCTTCTGCATCTCCTGCTGCTGTGCCTGCTGCTGCATAACCTGCTGAATCATCTGATGCTGGATCAGCTGCAACTGCATTTCCTGCTACTTCAACTCCTGCTCTTGCATCTCGATCTGCTGTATCTCCTCCTGTGTCTCCCACGGCATCTCATGCTGCTACATATCCCGCTACATCTCCCTCTTAATACGCATCTCCTGATGCATCTCCTGCTACTACATCTCCTGATGCATATCCTGCTGAATATGTATATCCTGCTGCATCTCCTGCTGCTGCATCCGCTCTTGCTCTGTCTTCTTCTCTATCTCTTGCTTCATCTACTGCTGCATCTCCTGCTGCTGCATCTCCTTCTGCATCTGCTGCTGCTGTATCTCCTGCTGCTGTATCTCTTGTTGCATCTCCTGCTGCTGCATTTCCTCCTGCTAAATCTCCTCCTGAAGCTCCTGCCACCTCTCCTGCTTCATCTGCTGCTGCTGTATCTCCTGCTGCTGAATCTCCTGCTGCATCTCCTGCTGCTGAATTTCCTGCTGCTGCATCACCTCTTGCATCTCCTGCTGCATTTTTTGGTGCTATATATCCTGCTGCTGCAACTCCTGCTGAATCTCCTGCTGAATCTCCTGCTATAGAGTCTCCTGCTGCATCTCCTGCTGAAACTCCTGCTATAGAATCTCCTGCTGCATCTTCTGCTGCATAACCTCTTGCTAAGTCTCCTGCTGCTGCATCTCCTACTGATAAAACTCCAGCATCTTCTGCTGCAACATCATCTGCTGCTCATCTCCTGCTGCTTCATCTCTTGCTGCTGCATCTCCTGCTGCTGAATCTCATGCTGAATCTCCTGCTGTATCTTCTGCTACTGTATGCTCTGCTTCTTTATATACTGCTGCATTTCCTGCTGCTGTACCTCTAGCTGCATCTTTTGCCGCATCTCCTGCTGCAGTATTACCTTCTGCATCACCTCCTGCTGTGTCTCCTGGTGCTGCATCTCCTCCTGCTTCACCTGCTGCAGCATCTCTAGCTGCTGCATCTCCTCCTGCTTCTCCTGCTGCATCTGCTTCTACATCTGCTGATGCATCTCCTACTGCTGCATCTCCATCTGCTTCATCTCCTGCTTCATCTACTTCTCCTGCATATCCTGTATATATTTCCTGCTGCATCTTCTACGGTATTTCTTGCTACATCATCTGCCTCACCTCCTCTTGCATTCCCTGATGCATCTGCTGATGCATCTCGTTCTGCTGCATCACCTGCTTCATCTTCAGATGATGCATCTGTAGCTTCATCTCCTGATATTTCATCTCCTTCTGAATCTGCTGGGCATCTCCTGCTGCTGCATCTCCTCCTGCATTTCCTGCTGCATCTGCTGCTGCTCTGCTGCTGCTTCATCTACTGCTGAATCTCCAGCTACATATCCTGCTGCACCTCATACTGATTCTCCTGTTCATGCATATCCTCCTGCACCTCCTGCTGCTGCACCTCCTGCTGCTGCATCCTATAATGCATCCTATGATAAGGCTACATCTCTTGCTACTGCATCTCCTGCTGCAATTCCTGCTGCTATATATCTTGCTGCATCTTCTGCTGCTGCATCTCCTGCTGCTGTATCTGCTGCTACTGCATGTTTTGCTGCATCTCCTCCCGATGATTCTCCTGCTGCATATCCTTCTGCATTTCCTACTGCATCTCCTCCTCCTGCATCTTCTGTTGCATCTCCTACTGCGGCTTCTCCTGCTGCATCTATTTCTGCCCATCTCGTTCAGAATCTCCTGCTCCGGCCCCTCCTACTGTGAATCTGCTGCAGATTCTTCTGCTGATGAATCTCCTGCTGAATCTGCATCTACTACTGCATCTCCTGACGCTGCATCTCCTGCTGCTTCATCTCTTTTCTCTGCATCTCCTGCTGTATCTCCTGCCGCATCTCCTGCCGCCGAATCCCCTGCTTTATCTACTACCGATGCATCTCCTGCTTCTGTTTCTGCTTCATCATCACCTCCTGCCTCGCCTCCTACTGCATCTCCTGCTCAATATCCTGCTCATCTCCTGCTGCTGTATCAGCTGAAGCATCTTTTCCTGCTGCAGCTACTGCTTAATCTGCATCTCGTACTGCATCTGCTTTGCTATCTCATTTTGCTGCATTTCCTGCAGAATTTGCTGCTGAATCTGCTGCTGCATCACCTGCTGTTACATCTCCTGCTTTATCTACTGCTGCATATGCTGCTACTGCATTTCCTGATGAATCTGCTGCTGAATCTGCTGCTGGATCTTTTGTGGTGGCATCTCCTGCTCCTGCACCTCCTGCTGCTGAATCTCCTCCTGAATCTCCTGCGACATCTCATGCTGCTACATAACCTGTTACATCTCCTGATGCGTCTCCTTCTGAATAGTCATCTCCTGATGCATCTCCTCCTGATGCATCTGCTGCAGCATCTCCTGCTGCATCTCCTGCTACTTCATCTCCTGCTGCATCTGCTGCTAAGGCATCTCCTACAGCTGCATCTCCTACTGCATCTTCTGCTGATGCATCTTCTGCTTCATCTCCAGCTGCTGCATCTCCTGCTGCATCTCCTGCCGAATCAAATCCTACCACAACTCCTGCTGATGCATCTCCTCCTACTGCATCTCTGACTGCTGTATCTCCTGCTGCTGAATCTCCTGCTGCTGCATCTGATGTTTCATCTCGTGCTGCTTCATCTGCTGCTGCTGTATCTCCTGCATCTGCTGCAGGATCTCCTTCTTCTGCCTCTCATGCCACATCTCCCGCTGATGCATCTCCTGCTTCTGTATATCTTGCTCAATTTACTTCGGCTGCATCTCCAGCTGCATCTCCTGCTGCTGCATCTCCTGTGTCTTTTGGTGCATCTGCTGTAGTTTAATCTACTGCCGCATCACCTGTTATTTCACCTTCTGATTTTTGATGTCCTCGTGCATCACCTGATGCTCCAGCTGCTGCTGCTGCATACACTGCTGCATCTCCTGCTACTGCATCTCCTGCTGAATGTGCTTCTATATCTGCTGCAGCATCTACTGATTCTTCATCTCCTGATGCTGAATCTCCTGCTTCTGCATCTTCTGATGAATGTGCTGCTGAATATGCTGCTGCATCTCCTGCTGCACCACCTGCTGAATATGCATCTTCTGCTGCTGTATCCCCTACTTCTGCATCCTCTCTTTTATCTACTACTGTTGCATGTCCTGCTACATCTTCTGCTGCTGAATTTACTTCTGCTGCATCTGCTACTGCATCTGCTGCTACTGAATCCCCTGCTGCACCTCCTGCTGCATCTCATGCTGCTGCACCTATTGCTGCTGCATCTCCTGCTGCACCTCCTGCTTCATCACGTGCTATTGAATCCCCCGCTGCACGTCCTAATACTTCATCTCCTGATGCTTGCATCTCCTGATGCATCTCCTGCAGAATCTCCTCCTGCTGCTTCGCCTGCTGCTTCATCTCCTGCATCTGCTGCTGCATCTACTGCTACATCTCCTGCTGCTCTATCTCCTCCTCCTGGATCTCCTCCTACATCTATTGCTGCTGCATCCTCTGCTGAACCTCCTGCTGCTGAAACTCTGTCGGCGACTACCTCTGATTCATCAGCGGATTCATCTGATGATGCATCTCCCCTGCTTCATCTCCTGCTGCTGAATCTCCTGCTCTTGCATACCCTGCTGCATCTACTGCTGCTTCATACACTACTTCATCTACTGCTGCTGCATTACCTGCTGCTTCTGCTGCTGCTACGTCTCCTCCTGAATTTCCAGCTACTGCATCTCCTGGTGCTATATTTTGCTTAAGAATCTCCTGCTGCTGAATCTTCTCCTAATCGATCTCCTTAAGCATCACTTTCTGCTGCATCTTCTGCGATTCCTGAGGCATCTCTTCTTGCCTTATGAATCTCCTGCTGCTGTATCTCTTACAGAATCTGCTTCTGAATCTGCTGCTGCATCTACTGCAGCTGCATCTCCTGATGCTCTATCTCCTGCTACTGCATCTCCTAATGCATCTCCTGCAGCTTAATTTCCTGCTTTCGCATCTCCTGTTTTATCCCCTTCTGATGCCTATCTTGCTGCTGCATCTACTGCTGCTTCGTCTGCTTCTACATCTCCCACTGCATCTCCTGGTGTTGCATCTCAAGGTATGTCTCCTCTCGCTCAATCTCCTGCTGCATATCCTGCTGCTACATCTCCTGCTACTGCAACTCGTATTGCGTCTCCTGATGCATCTCCTGCTACATCTGCTGCTGCTGAATATTCTCCTAATCGATCTCCTTAAGCATCTCTTTCTGCTGCATCTTCCACGTTTCTTGAGGCTTCTTAACTTGCTGCATTTCCTGCTGAATCACTGCTGCATCTGCAGCATTTGCTGTGACATCTACTGCTGCTTCACATACTGCTGCATCTCCTACTACATATCCTGCTGCTGCATCTGCTGCTGCTATATCTCTTGCTGCATCTACTGTGGCTTCATCTCCTGCTGCATCTCCTTCTGCTGCTTCTCATTCTCTGCATCTTCTTCTCTGCAACTCCTGATACTGCTTCAACTGCTGTTGCATCTCCTGCTGTTTCACCTCCTGCTGCATCTGCGACTGCAAATCTTGCTGCTGCATCTCCTGCTCCATATCCTTCTGATACATCTGCAGATTCATCTTATGGTGGTGCTTTCTTGCTGGATCTCCTGCTTCTGCATCTCCTGCTGCTGCAAACGCTGCTGCATCTCCTGCTGCTGCATTTCCAGCTGCAGCTGCTGCAGCTACATCTCCTGCGGTTGCTGCTGCTAATGCATTTCCTGATGCATTATCTACTGCTGCATCTCCTGATGCATTTTCTACTGCTGCATCTCCTTCTGCTGCAACTCCAGCTGCATCCCCTCTTGCTGAATTCCCTTCTGCTGCATTTCCTTCTGCTTTTGCATCTGATACATCATTTCCTGCTGCTGCATCTGCTAGTGCTGCATCTCCTGCTGCATCTCCTGCTGAATCTCCTGCTTCTGAATCTCATACCACATCTGCTGCTGCATCTCCTGCTGCATTTCTTGCAGCTGCATCTCCTGTGGAGTCTCACTGCTGAATCTCGTGATGCTTCATTCTGTGCTGCATCTACTGCTGCTGCATAGCCTGCTGCGGTATCTCCTAATGCATCTGATGCTGAATCTCCTGCTTCTGCATCTCACATCACAACTCCTGCTGATTCATCTCCTGCTTCTACATATCCTGCTGCATCTCCTGCTGCATCTACTGCTGAATCACCTGCTGCAAAACCTCCTGCATCTTCTGCTACTGAACCTCCTGCATCTTCTGCTGCATCTGCTATAGATTCACCTACTGTTGCATCTCCTGCTGCTGCATCTCCTGCTGATGGACGTCCTCGTGTATCTCCTGATGCTGCATCTGATGCTGCATCTCCTGCAGCAGCATCTCCTGTGGCATCTCCTACTGCTGAATATCATGACGCTTTCAAATCTTCAAGTGAAGCTTTACTAGCCTTGCTGATGTTACCGTTCACTAGCCTAGTGGGAAGTTCGATAAATCTTGGTTTGCAGTGATTGCGCTCTAGGAGAAGACATTCAGAAGCAGAAGCATTCCATTCTAACATCTTCCTGCTGGAGATATTCTCTTTTCCTAAGGCGCCTTATTAGGCGCTATTAAGTCTCTATTCATTTGCCAACACAAGAACGTTGCGTTAGTCGTTCTCTGCATCTTGCAGAGAAACAGCTTCCATAGAACACGCTAACGAAAGCCAGCTTTTTATAGTAACACCTTTCCTGTTTACTTGTGCTGAACGCTCTGAAATTTTGAAGTAACGCCTTCGTAGCCATTCTGGTCTTAGAGTACACAAGACTAGACTGAAAGTTCTACAAGTCGTGCTCTGCAATGAAAGTGCTCTAAGAGAATACATCCACAAGCAGAAGCATTCCGTGCTAACATCTTCCCTGCTGGAGATATTCTCTTTTCCTAAAGAGTGTTATTAGGCGTTATTAAGTCGCTAATAACTAGCCTAGGTGAAAACATTGCGTTTTTCATGCTTTGCGGCTGGCAGTGACAGCACTCCATGAAAGGATCCTATAGAGAGCCAAAATTTGATGGTAGCAGGTTCCCTGCGGTACTTGTGCTGAATGATCTCAAATCTTGAAATGAGGCTTTAATAGCCATTCTGATCTTACAGTTCATAAGCCTAGAGTGAAAGTTCTACAAGTCGTCTTTTGCAGTAACAGCGCTATAAGAGAAAACATTAATAAGTGGTGTAATTTCAGGCTAGCCATCTGCACTGCCTGAAATACTTACTTTTCCGTAAGCGCGTTAACAGGCGCAGTTAAGTCACAATTCATTACCCTAAACTAAAATGTGTTAGTCGTGCTTCACAGCTTGCAGAGCTATAAGAGAAGTCTATAACGAGAACCAGCATTTGATGGTAGAAGCTTCCCTGCGGTACTTGTGCTGAGCGCTCTGAAATTTTGAAGTGACGCTTTACTAGCTGATGATATACTTCAGAAGACTAGAATGAAACTTCTAGAAGTCGTACTTTGCAGTGAAAGTGCTATAAGAGAAGACATTCAGAAGCAGCAGCATTCCATACTACCATCTTCCCTGCAGTCGATGTACACTATTCCTAAAGCACGTTATTCGGCGAAGTAAAGTAACTGTTCTCTACCCTATTCTAAAACTTTGTGTTAGTCGTGCTTTGCAGGAGATGCATCAGCAGGAGATGCATCAGTAGATGCAGCAGGAGGAGATACAGCAGCAGGAGATGAAGAAGGAGTCGATGCAGAAGGTAATAGTGCAGCAGGAGATTCAGAAAGGGATTCAGCAGCAGGAGATGCAGCAGCAGGAAAGGCAGCAGTATACACAGAAGCAGGATATGCAGCAGGAGGAGATGCAGTAGGAGGAGATAGAGCAGGTAATGCAGCAGCAGCAGATGCAGCAGGAGATGCAAGAGCAAGAGATGCAGCATCAGACCCATCAGCAAGAGATGCAGCAGCAGAAGATGCAGCAGGAAATGCAGTAGCAGGAGATGAAGTATTATCATGAGATGCATTAAGAGGTGCAGCAGCAGGATATGTAGCGTGAGATTTTGAATGAGATGAAGCAGCAGCAAATCAACAGCAGATGCAGCAGGAAATGCAGCAGTAGATGCAGGATCAGCAGATACTGCATCAGGAAATACTGCAGCAGATGCAGCAGGAGATGACATATCAGGTGATGAAGCCACAGCTGCATTAGCTGAAGATGAAGCAGGAGATGCTGCAACACGAGGTGCATCAGTAGGTGTGTGAGGAAATGAGGCAGCAAATGTAGAAAGGTATAACGGAGCAGATTCAGCAAGAGATGCATAAAGCAATGAGATGCAGAACGAGATGCAGCATCAGGAGATGCAGCAGGAAATGCAGCAGCAGGGAATGTAGTAGCAGGAGATGCAGAAGGAGTTGCAGAATCAGGAGATGCAGCAGAGAATGCAGCAGCAGTAGAAGTAACAGGAGATGCAGCAGCATCATATGCACTAGGAGATGTAGCAGCAGGAGATGAAGAAGCAGGAGATGCTACAGGCAATTCAGCCAGAGATGCAGAAGGAGGAGATGCAGCAGGAGGAAGTACTGAGTAGTAGATGAAGAGAATGCAGCAGAAGATGCAGCATAAGGAAATATAGCAGGAGATTCATTGGCAATACATGAAGCAGGAGAGAAATCAGCGTCAGAGGCAGCATCAGATGCAGCAGCAGGAGATCTATCAGGAGATGCAGCATTAGATGAAGCAGCAGCAGATGCAGCGTTAAATTCAGCAGATGCAGCAGTACTAGATTCATGAAGAGCTGCAGCAGGAAATGCAGATGAATATGCAGCAGCAGGAGACAGAGTAGGAAATGCATCTGCAGGTGATGCAGAGGAGATGCAGCAGGTGACGCTCAAGGAGATGCAGAATGAGATGCAGAACGAGATGCAGCAGCAAGATATGCAGCAGAAGGAGATGACGCAGGAGATGCTTCAATAGAAGGTGCAAAATGAGATACAGCAGGAGATGCAGCAGCAGACGAAGCAAAAGGAGATGCAGAAACAGGAGATGCAGCAGTAGGACATAGATCAATAAATTAAGCTTCAGGAAATTCATTAGGATATGCAGTAGCAGGATATGAAACAGCAGGAGATATAGCAGTAGCAGATGCAGCATGAGATGCAGCAGGATGAGATGAAGCAGCAGGGGATGTATCAGGAGATACAGAATCAGCAGATACAGCAGGAGATGCTGTAGCAGGAGATGCAGAAGGAGATGTAGCAAAAAGAGGATGCAGCTGCAGGAGATGCAGCAACAGGAGATGCAGCAGGAGATTAAGCAGGAGATGCAGCAGGAGGAGTTGCAACGGGAAATGCAGCAGGAGGAGGTACAGCAGCACCAGATGCAGCAGGATATGCAGCAGAAGGAGATGAATATTACATGCAGCAGCAATTGATGCAGCAGGAGATGCTAAGCTGGAGATTCAGAAGAAGTAGAGGCAGAAGGAGATGCAGCAGGACATGCATCAGCAGGAGATGCAGCAAAACATACATCAACATGAGACACAGCAGCACGATATGAGGCAGGAGATACACAAGCAGCAGAAGCAGCAGGAGATGCAGCACCATATGCAGCAGAAGATGCAGAACCATATGCAGCAGGAGATATAGCAGCAGATGAAGCAGCAGATGCAGCTGGAGATGTAGCATCACCAGAAGCAGCAGCAGATGCAGCAGCAAAGGATACAGGATGAGATGCAGCAGGAATTGCATCAGCAGGAGATGCTGCTGGAAATTCAGTAAGATATGCAACAGCAAGAGATTTGGCAACAGCAGATGCAGCAGGATATGCAGCAGCAGATGCAGCTGCATGAGGTGTATCAGAAGGAGATGTAGCAGGAGATGCATATTCAGCAGGTGATGCACCAGGATATGCAGCAGGAGATTCAACAGAAGGAAATACAGCAGGAAATCAGCTGGAGATGCTGCAGCAGGAGATGCAGGAAAAGAAGATGCAGGTGCACCAGATGCAGCAGCAGATTCAGCTGGAGTTGCAGCAGCAGGAGATGAAGAAACAAGAGATTCAGCAGCAGGAGAATGAGCATCAGGAGATTCAGCAGGAGATACATTAGTAGGAAATGCATCAGCAGATTCTGTAGCAGGAAATTCCATAGGAGATTCTGCAGCAGTAGATTCAGTAAAAAATGCAGCAGGAGATGCAGCAGGAGATATAGAAGGAGATTCAGCAGCAGGGGATATCGTAGGAGATGCAGCAGGAGATACATCAGCAGGAACTGTAGCAGGAGATGCTGAAGGAGATTCAGCAGGAGATGAAATAGCAATTACAGCAGGAAGTGCAGCAGGAGATTCAGCAGGAGATGTAGCAGCAGGAGATGCAGCCATGGATGCCTTCAACAGGATATGCAGCTGAAATGCAGAAGCACTAGATGCATCCGTAGAAGATTGAGCAGCAGATGCAGCAGGAAATGGAGATGATTATGCAGATTCATCCGCAGAAGATGCAGCAAGAGATGAAGCAGCAGGCTATACAGCAGCAGGAGATGAAGCAGCAGATGCAGCAGCAGCAAATATAGCAGGAGATGCAGCAGTACATGAAGCATCAGGAAATAAAGCAGCAGATTAAGCGGCAGCAGGAAATGCAGCAGAATATGCAGCAGGAGGTGATGCAAATACACCTGCAGAGGCAGCACGTGCAGCAGCAATAGATGCAGCAGCAGATGCATCAGGAGATGCTGATTCAGTAGGAGATGTAGCAGCAGAAAATTCTGCAGCAGATGATGCAGCAGAAGATGCAGCAGAAGGAAATGCAGCAAGATATGCTTCAGGAGGAGATGCAGTAGGATATGAAGCAAGAGATGCAGCAGGAGATGCAGCAGTAGATGAAGCAGCAGCATATGCAACAGCAGATGCACCAGATGGAGCAGAATGAGATGCAGCACGGGATGGAGCAGCAGATGTAATGGGAAATGGTGCATCAGGAGATGCATCCGCAGATGCATGATCAGAGGATGCATCAGGAAATGTAGCAGCAGGAGACAGAGAAGCAGGTGATGCCGCATGAGATGCAGTAGGAGATGCAACACCAGAAGATGCAGCACCAAGAGATGCAGCAGGAAATGCAGCAGCACATGCAGTATCAGCAGATGCAGCAGCAGGAGATGAAGCAGCAGATGCAGCAGCAGGAGATGCAGCAGCAGGAAATACAACAGGAATAGATGCAGAAGGTAATGCAGCAGCAGGAGTTGAAGCAGAATATGCATCAGCAGAAAATGCAGCAGCAAGATATTCAGACAGAGATGCAGCAGGAGATGTAGCAGCAAGAGATGCAGAAGGTAATGTTGCAGCACATGCAGCAACAGGAGATGCAGCAACAGGAGATGCAGCAGAAGGAGATGCTGCAGCAGCAGATGCATCAGGAGATTCAGCAGCAGGAGATGCAGCAGTAGATGCAGAAGCAAATGCAGCAATAGGAGTGGCAGCAGGTGGAGATTCATCATGAGATGCATATTCAAAAGGAGATGCAGTAGGAGATTCAGCATGATATGTAGAAGCATGAGATGCCGCAGGAGATTCATCAGGAGATTCATCAGCAACTGATGCAGCAGCAGGAGATGCAGCAGCAGCAGAAGAAGCAGAAGCAGATGCATCAGGAAGTGAATTTTCAGCAGAAGACGCAGTAAGAAAAGATTCTTCAACATATGCAGCAGCATGATATGATGCAGCAACAGGAGATACAGCAGGATATGGAGAAAGAGGAGATGATGCAGCAGACGCAGCAGCAGGAGATTCAGCAGAAGGAGATTCAGCAGCAGGAGATGAAGCAGCAGGAGATGCATATTCGGGAGATGCATATTCAGGAGATACGTCAGGAGATGTATCAGCATATGTAGCAGCATGAGAGGCTGCAGGAATTTAAGGAGGAGATTCAGCAGAAGAAAATGCAAGAGCAAGAGATGAAGCAGCAGGAGATGCAGCAGCAGGAGAAGCAGCAGGAGATACATATTCAGAAGGAGATACATCAGGAGATGTAGCAGGATATGTAGCAGCATGAGATACCGCCAGAGATTCAGGAGGAGATTCATCAGAAGGAGATGCAAGAGCAGGAGATGAAGCAGCAGGAGATGCAGAAGCAGATGCAGCAGGAGGAGATGAAGCATCAGGACATGCAGCAGGAGTCGATGCAGAAGGTAATAGAGCAGCAGGAGATTCAGAAGAAGGAGATGCAGAGATTCAGCAGCAGGAGATGCAGCAGCAGGAGATGCAGCAGCAGGAAAGGCAGCAGTATATAGAGAAGCAGGATATGCAGCAGGAGGAGATGCAGTAAGAGGAGACAGAGCAGGAAATGCAGCAGCAAGAGATGCAGCAGTAGATGAAAGGGCAAGAGATGCAGCATCAGACCCTTAGCAGGAGATTTAGCAGGATATGCAGCAGTAGATGAAGCAGCAGCATATGCAACAGCAGATGCACCAGATGGAGCAGAAAGGGATGCAGCAGGGGATGGAGCAGCAGATGCAATGGGAAATGGTGCATCAGGAGATGCATCCGCAGATGCATGAGCAGAGGATGCATCAGGACATGTACCAGCAGGAGATGCAGAAGCAGGAGATGAAGCAGCAGATGCAGCATCAGTAGATGCAGAAGGATATCAAGTAATAGGGGCTGCTCCTGCTTCTTCATTTCTTTCTATATCTCCTGCTCTATCTTCTGCTGCTGCCTCTGCTGGTGCATCTCCTGCTACATATCCTGATTTTTTATCTTCTGATTCATCTCATGCTGATGCATCTTCTGCTGCATCTCCTGATTCTGCATCTACTGTTCCCACATTTCCTGCTGAGTCTGCTGCTGAATCTGCTGCTGCAACCCCTGCTGCTGATTCTCCTGCTTCTGCTTATCCTGCTGCTTTAAGATCTGTTTCATCTACTGCTGATGCATATCCTCCTACATCTTCTGCTGCTACACTTCCTTCTGCGGCATCTGCTACTGCATCTCCTTCTGCTGTAATCTCCTTCTGAAAATCCTGCTGTATCTCTTACAGCTGCATCTCCTGCAGCTGAGTGTGCTGCCGCAGTGGTGTGGTTGCATCTCCTGCTGCTCCATCTCCTGTTGCTGCATCTCCTTCAGAATATCCTGATGATGCAGATGCAGCAGCTGGAGCAGCATGAGATGCAGAAGGAGATGCAGCAGGAGATGCTCTATTACTTTCTGCATCGACTCCTGATGTGTGTCCTGCTGCTGCATCGGCTTTTGCTGCATCTGCTTCTGCATCTCTTGCTGCTTCATCTCCTGCTCTTGCATCTCCTTCTGCTGAATCTCCTCCTGAATCTCAGGCGGCATCTCATGCTGCTACATATCCTGCTGCATCTCCTGACATATCTCCTTCTGAATCTGCATCTCCTGCTGCTTCTTTTGCAGTTGAATCTCCTGCTTCTTTATCTCCTGCTGCTGCTTCTGCTGCATCATCTCCTCTTTCTCCATAACCTGCTGTATCTCCAGTTGCTGCATCATATCATGCTGCTGCATACTTTGAAGAATCTCTTCCTACTGCATCTTCTGCTGAATCTTCATTTCCTGCTGCATCTGCTTCTGCATCTCCTGCTGCTGCTGCATCTCCTGCTGCTTCTCCTGCTGCTGCATCAGTTGCTGCTGAATCTCCTGATGAATCTCCTGTGACATCTAATGCTTCTACATATCATGCTGAATCTCCTAATGCATCTCCACCTGCTGCCACTCCTACTGCTGCGTTTGCTTCTGCATCTCCAGCTGCACCTCCAGCTGCTGAATCTCCTGATGCCGTGTCTGTTACTGAATATCCTTTGTCTGCTGCTGAATCTCCTGCTGCTGAATCTTCTGCTGCATCTCCTACTGCTGCATCTCCTTCTGCATGGGCTGCTGCAGCATCTCCTACATCTGCATCTCCTGCTTCTGCATCTCCTGCTGCATCTCCGTCTGAATCTCTTGCTGATGCATTTCCTGCTGCTGAATTACCTTCTGCATCTATTTCTGTTTTATTTCCTGTTGCTTTATCTGCTGATACTGCATGTGCTGCTGCATCTCCTGCTGCATCTCTTGGTACTACATCTTCTGGTGTTGCATCTCCTGCTGCATCTCCTGCAGCATCCTGTATCTCCTGCTGCTATATCTCCTGATGCATCCTCTGCTCATGCATGTGTGGATGCATCTCCTGATGCACCATTTCCCGTTGCATCTGCTGCTCCATCCCCTGCTGCATCTCTTTCTGCTCTATCTGGTACATCTGCTGTTGCATATGCTGCTGCTTCATCTCCTTCTGAAGTATTTGCTGAATCTAGTGCTGAATATGCATCCCCTGCTGCATCTCCTGCTGCTGCATTTCCTGCTTCATATCCTACTGCACCTCCTCCTGCAGCATATCTTGCTGCATTTCCTTCTGCTGCATCTCCTGCTGCATCATCTGCTGCAGCATCTTCTGCTGCTACATCTCCTACTAAATCTGCATCTTCTGATGCATCATCTGCTGCATCTATTGCTGCTACATCTGCTGCCTCTGCATCTGCAGCTGCATCACTTTCTGATGCATCACCTGCTGCATTACCTCTTTCTGCATATTTTGCTGCATATCCTGCTGCTGTTTAATCTGCTGCTCCATTTCCTGATGCTTCATGTACTGCTGCATCTCCTGCTACACTTGATGCTGCTGCATCTCCTTCTTCTTGATGTCCCTCTGCATCTCCTGCTGGTGCATCTGCTGCTTCATCTCCTCATGCTGTATAGCCTGCTGATTCATCTCCTACTGCATCCTCTGCGGATGCATCTGCCAATGCACCTGCAGAAGCATCTCCATTTCCTACTGCATCTGCTGCTCAATCTTTTACAGATACATCTAGTGCTTCTGCATTTCAGCTGCATATCCTGTTGAAGGCATCAGCGGCTACATCTCCTGCTGCTACATCTCCTGCTGTAACATCTCCTGCTGAATCTCCTGTTGCATTTCCTGCTGTAACTGCTGATGAATATGTTGCTATTTCATCTACTGCTGCATCTCCTGCTGAATTTTCTTTTGCAGAATCTCCTGCTGCATCTCCTGCTACAATTCATGCTGATGTATCTCCTGCTGCATCTCCTACTACATCCCCTGCTGCTGAATCACCGTTCTACATCTCCTGCTGCATCTCTTCCTGAATCTGCTGATGCTTCTGGTGCAGCTGCATCTTCTTTTACTGCATATCCTGCTGCTTCATCTTCGACTGCTGCATCTTGTTCTGCTGCATCTCCTTCTGCATCTTCTGCTACAGCATCTCCTGCTATATCTGCTGAATTTGCTGCTGCATCTGCTGCTGATTCATCTCCTGCTGCATCTCCTGATAGGTCTCCTGCTGCTGCCTCTGCTGTTGCATCCTCTTCCACTGCATCTGCTGCTGCATCTGATGCTACTTTCTCTCTTGCTGCATTTACTGCGACTGCATCTCCTGCTATATTTCCTTCTGCTGCATCTTCTTCTGCATCTCCTTCTGTGTCTCCTACTACTACATCCCCTGCTGCTGCATTTCCTGCTGAATCTCCTGATGCTGCAACTCCTTCTGCATCTTCTGCCAATGCATCTACTGCAGAATCTGCTGCTGCTGCCTCTCCTGTTGAATCTGCTTCTGATGCATCTGCGGCTACATCTCTGCTGCTGCATCTCTTGCTGCAATTCCTGCTTCATCTTCTGATGCATCTGCTCCTGCTCTATGTCTTGCTACATCTCGTCATCCTTTACATAAGGCTGTATCTGCTGAAAATTCTCTTCCTATTGCTTCTCCTGCTGAATCTGCATTTCCTGCTGCATCTGCTGCTGCATCTCCTGCTGAATTAGCTGCTGCTGCATCTGCTTATACATGTACGTTATAACTTTCTACGTTTGCTGCCTCATCTCCTGCTGCATCTACTGCTGCATTTCCTGCTGCATCTGCTGCTGCTCTGCTGCTGCTTCATCTCCTGCCAAATCTCCTGCTACATATCCAGCTGTTGCATCTCTTAATGCATCTCATGATAATGCTACATCTCCTGCTACTGCATCTCCTGCTGCACCTACTGCTGCTGCATTTCCTTCTGCATCTTCTGCTGCTGCATCTCCTGCTGATGGGTCTGATGCAGCATCTCTTGCTCTTGCACCTCCTGCTGCTGAATTACCTGCTTCTGTATATACTGCTGCCTTTCCTGCTACTGCATCTCCTTCTGGTGAATCTATTTCTGCATCTCCTTCTTCTGAAACTCCTGCTGCCCTATTACCTTCTGTATCGATTCCTGCTGCATGTCCTTCTTCTGCATCTCCTACTGCTGCATCTGCTTCTGCATCTCCTCCTGCTGCATATGCTTCTGCATCTCCTTCTTCTGAATCTCTTCTGCATCTCTTGCTGCTTCATCTCCTGTTCTTGCATCTCCTTCTGCTGATTCTCCTCCTGAATCTCCGGCGTCATCTCATGCTGCTACATATCCTGCTATATCCCCCGACGTGTCTCCTTCTAAATATATGCTTATTCTGCTGATGAATTTCCTCCTGCTGAATCTGAATTTGTGTAATTGTCCCCAAATCTTGCATCATTTTCTCCAAACCCTGGGTCATTTCCCCCAAATCGAGGTAAATGTCAGACTATTTTGAGTAATCTTCTCCAAATGTTGGGCAATTGTCTCCCAGTTTGGGGTAATTGTCTCAAACTCTTGGGGAATTGTTTTCCAATTTTACGCAATTGTCCACAAACTTTGAGGAATTATCTCCAGATTTTGGGTAAGTGTCCAAAAATTGGAGTTGGGTTTCGGGTTAGTGTTTTATGGTTAGGGGGTTGTCTCCACATTTGGGGTAATTGTCCCCAAATTTGGGTAATTGTCCCCAGATTTTAAGTCATTTCCTCCAAACTTGGGGTCATTACTCCCAAGTTTTCAGTAATTGTGCACAAATTTGAAATAACTGCCTAAAAACTTCTAGTAATCGTCGCCCGCCAGGTTTTGAGTCATTAGCCCCAGATTTGTTATAATCGTCGCAAATTGTTGAGGCCTTTTGCCAAATTCTTAGGCATTGTCTCAAAATTGTGTGTATCTTCCCACAAATTTTGTGTCATTTTCCCGAAAATTTGTGTAATTGTCCCAAATTCTCGGTAACTGTAACCAAATTTTGAGAAATTGTCTTCTAATTTGTCTCCAAGTTATGGGCAATGGTGATTCAAGTCATTAAAATCTTCCACAAGTTTCGTGTATTTGTCTCTACAGTTTTGATAGTTGTGTTCCTACGGAGGGAAATTGTCACCAAACGTTGGGTAATTGACCCCAAATTCTAAGTAATTGTCTCCAATTTTGGCGTAATTGTCTCCAAACGGTGTGTCGTTTTTGAAAAATGTTGGGAAATTGTCCCTAAATAGGGGGTCATTTTGCCCCAATTTTTAGTAATTGTCCCCAAATGTTCTGTCGTTTTACCAAATTTCAGCAATTGTCTCCAAATGTGGGAAATTGTCCCCAAATCCTGAGTAACTCTCTCCAAATTTTGGGCAATTGGCCCAACATGTCTAATAATTTTCCTCAAATTTGGTGAATTTGTCCCCAAATTGTGGATAATTGTCAACAAATGTCGGATAATTTTCACCCGTATTTGGGGTTATTGCCTCAAAATTTTAGGTAAGTTTGCCCACATTTTTAGTAATTGTCCCCCCCTTGTTGGGTAACTGTCACCAAATGTTGAGTACTTTTTCCCAAATTTTGAGTCATTCTCTCCAAATTTGGGGTAATTGCCCTCAAATTGTGAGTAATTCTCTCCCAATTTTGGGTAATATCCTCAAATTTTCAGTAACAGTCTCCAAATGTCGGGAAATTATCCGCAAATCTTTGGGTAATTGCCCCCCCAGTTTTGAGGTGCTATCTCAAAACGATGGACATTTTCTCCAAATTTTGTTAATTGTCCCCGGATTTGGGGTAATTGTCACCAAATTTTGAGTGATTTTCACAAGATTTCTTATCGTTTTCATACAATTTTGTATAATTGTCCCCAAATTAGGGTCCCTTTCCTGAAATTTAGACTAATTGTGCTCATAGGTTTGGTAACTGCCCCAAAAAGTGGAGCATTCTCTCAAAATGTTGGGCAACCGTCTCCCACTGTTGGGTAATTGTCCCTAAAATTCTTGTAGTTTGCCACGCATTTTGCGTAATTGTCACCAGATTTTGAATCATCCTTATGAAATTTGGGGTAACTGCCTCCAAATTTGGGGTAATTTTGCCACAATTTGTGTAATTCTCGCCATATTTCAAGTAATTGTGGCCAAAAATTTGTGGTAATAGTCGGCAAAATGTTGGGTAATTTGCCACAAATTTTGAGAAATTGTCCCAAAGTCTTGGGAAATTGCCTCCAAATTTTGAGTAATTTTCCCAAATCCTCTTGTAATAGTCCCCGGGTTGTGGGTAAGTGCGCCCGAGTTTATGGGAGTTGTCTCAGAATTTTGAGTAACTGTCCCCAAATATCTTGTCATTTTCCTCAAATTTTGTGCAGATGTCCCACGCTTTCTCTAATTATCCCCAAATTTGGGGTAATTGTCCTCCAATTTTAAGTAATTGCCACAACATTTCTTACAATTTTACCTCGATTTTTGTATAATTGTCCCCAGTCTCGGGTAATTTTCCTCAAGTTTAGAGTAAATGTCTGCAGATTTGGGGTATTTGCCAGCAAAATCTGGACAGTCGTCTCAAAATCAGGTGTAATTTTCCACCAATTTTGTGTAATTGTCCCCAAATCTTGCATCATTTTCTCCAAACCCTGGGTAATTTCCCCCAAATCGAGGTAAATGTCAGACTATTTTGAGTCATCTTCTCCAAATGTTGGGCAATTGTCTCCCAGTTTGGGGTAATTGTCTCAAACTCTTGGGGAATTGTCCTCCAATTTTACGCAATTGTCCACAAACTTTGAGGAATTATCTCCAGATTTTGGGTAAGTGTCCAAAAATTGGAGTTGGGTTTGGGGTTGGTGTTTTATGGTTAGGGTGTTGTCTCCACATTTGTGGTAATTGTCCCCAAATTTGGGTAATTGTCCCCAGATTTTATGTAATTTCCTCCAAACTTGGGGTCATTACTCCCAAGTTTTCACTAATTGTGCACAAATTTGAAATAACTGCCTAAAAAGTTCTAGTAATCGTCGCCCGCCAGGTTTTGAGTCATTAGCCCCAGATTTGTAATAATCGTCGCAAATTGTTGAGGCGTTTTGCCAAATTCTTAGGCATTGTCTCAAAATTGTGTGTATCTTCCCACAAATTTTGTGTCATTTTCCCGAAAATTTGTGTAATTGTCCCAAATTCTCGGTAACTGTAACCAAATTTTGAGTAATTGTCCTCTAATTTATCTCAAAGTTATGGGCAATGGTGATTCAAGTCATTAAAATCTTCCACAAGTTTCGTGTATTTGTCTCTACAGTTTTGATAGTTGTGTTCCTACGGAGGGAAATTGTCACCAAACGTTGGGTAATTGACCCCAAATTCTAAGTAATTATCTCCCATTTTTGCGTAATTGTCTCCAAACGGTGTGTGGTTTTTGACAAATGTTGGAGAAATTGTCCCTAAATAGGAGGTCATTTTGCCCCAATTTTTAGTAATTGTCCCCAAATTTTCTGTCGTTTTCCCAAATTTCAGCAATTGTCTCCAAATTTGGGTAATTGTCCCCAAATCCTGAGTAACTGTCTCCAAATTTTGGGTAATTGGCCCAACATGTCTAATAATTTTCCTCAAATTTGGTGAATTTGTCCCCAAATGGTGGATAATTGTCCCCAAATGTCGGATAATTTTCACCCAATTTGGGGTTATTGTTTCAAAATTATTGGTAAGTTTGCTCAAGTTTTTAGTAATTGTAACCCCCTGGTTGGGTAATTGTTACCAAATTTTGAGTACTTTTTCCCAAATTTTGAGTCATTCTCTCCAAATTTGGGGTAATTGCCCTCAAATTTTGAGTAATTCTCTCCCAATTTTGGGTAATCCTCCTCAAATTTTTGGTAACTGTCTCCAAATTTCGGGAAATTATCCACAAACTTCGGGTAATTGCCCCCCAGTTTTGAGGAGGTATTTCAAAACGATGGACATTTTCTCAAATTTTGTTAACTGTCGCCGGATTTGGGGTAACTGTCACCAAATTTTGTGTCATTTTCACAAGATTTCTTATCGTTTTCATCGAATTTTGTGTAATTGTTCCCAAATTTGGTTCACTTTCCTGAAATTTAGACTAATTGTGCTCATAGGTTTGGTAACTGCCGCAAAATGTGGAGCATTCTCTCAAAATGTTGGGCAACCGTCTCCCACTGTTGGGTAATTGTCCCTAAAATTCTTGAAGTTTGCCTCGCATTTTGCGTAATTGTCACCAGATTTTGAATAATCCTTATGAAATTTGGGGTAACTGCCTCCAAATTTGGGGTAATTTTGCCAAAATTTGTGTAATTCTCTCCGTATTTCAGGTAATTGTGGCCAAAAATTTGTGGTAATTGTCGGCAAAATGTTGGGTAATTTGCCACAAATTTTGAGAAATTGTCCCAAAGTCTTGGGAAATTGCCTCCAAATTTTGAGTAATTTTCCCAAATCCTCTTGTAATAGTCCCCGGGTTGAGGGTAAGTGCTTCCGTGTTTATGGGAGTTGTCTCAGAATTTTGAGTAACTGTCCCCAAATATCTTGTCATTTTCCTCAAATTTTGTGCAGATGTCCCAGACTTTCTCTAATTATCCCCAAATGTGGGGTAATTGTCCTCCAATTTTAAGTAATTGCCACAACATTTCTTACGATTTTACCTCGATTTTTGCATTATTGTCCACAGTCTTCTTTGGGTGCTACTATTAGGGTTAGGGTTAGTGATAGGGTTAAGGTCATGCTTAAGGTTATGGGTAGGGTTAGGGGTTAGGAGTAGTTTTAGGGTAAGGGTTAGAGTTAAAGTTAAGGTTAGGGTTAAGTTTAGGTTTTAGGGTTAGTGTTACGGTTAGGCTTTGTTTTTTGGTTAGGGTTAGGGGTTATGATTAGTGTGAGTGTTAGTGTTATGTTTAGGTTTAATGTTAGCGTTAGTGTTAGGGGTTATGGTTAGTGTTATGGTTAGCGTTAGGGGTTAGGTATAGGGTTACTGTTAGGGTAAGGGTAAGGGTTAGGGTTAGGGTTAGTGTTAGGGTTAATATTAGGGGTTAGGTTTTAGGGTTAGTGTTAGGATTAGAGTTCTGGTTAGGGGTTAGTGTTAGGGTTAGTTTTAGGTTAGGTTTATGGCTAGATTTAGGATTCGGGTTAGGGTTAGTTTTAGGGTATGTGTTGGGTTAGGTTTAGGGTTAGTGTTAGGGTTAGGTATAGGTTTAGGATTAGGGGTTTAGGGTTAATGTCTTGTTTAGGGTTAGGGTCGGTCCAATATTAAAATAAGGGTTAGTTTTAGGGTTAGGTTTAGTGTCCCTTTAGGGTTAGGCAATTAGTGTTAGGGCCATTTGGGTTAGTGTTAGGGTAAGGATTAGATTTATGTTTCGGTTTAATGTGGGCCCACGATTAGGATAAGTGTTAGAGTTATGGTGAATGTTATGTTTATGGGTTAGGGTTAGGGGTTTTGGTTTTGTGTTAGTGTTTGTATTAGTGTTAGTGTTAGTGTTGGGTTTAGTGTTTAGGGCAAGTTTTAGGATTTGGATTAAGTTTCAGATTAGACTTAGTTTTTGTGTTAGAGGTTAAGGTTAGTTTTAGGTTTAGGATTGGACTTTAGTTGTAGAATAAGGGTTAGGATTAGGGTTATTTTTAGGGTTAGGGTTAGGAGTTATGTTTAGGGTTATGGTTTGGATTAGAGTTAGGGATAGGGTTAGGTTTAGGGGGTTAGGATTAGGGTTAAGGTTACGGTTAAGTTTAGATTTAAGGTCAGGGTTATAGTTAGAGGTAGGTGTTAGGGTTAGGGTTATGGTAAGGGTTAGGGTTAGGTTTATGGTTAGTGTTCGGGTTAGGCATAGGGTCATTTGTGTTAGGGTTAGGGTTAGGGTTAGGATTAGGGTTAGGATTAGATTTATATTTAGGTTTAGGATGGGCCCACCATTAGGATAAAGGTTAGTGTTATGGTTAAGTGTTATGTTTATGGATTAGGTTAGGTGTTAGGGTAAGTAGTTAGGGTTTTGTGTTAGTGTTTGGATTACGATTAGTTTTAGTGTTAGGTGTAGTGTTTAGGGCAAGTTTTAGGGTTCGGATTAAGTTTCAGGTTAGGCTTAGTTTTTGAGTTTAAGATTAATGTTAAGTTTAGGATTAGACTTTAGTTTTAGAATAACGGTTAGGATTAGGGTTAGTGTTAGGGTTAAGAGTTATGTTCAGAGTGAGGGTTTGGATTATAGTTAGGGATAGGTTTAGGGTTAGGTTTAGGTTTGGGTTAGAGTTAGGGTTAGGATTAGGGTTAGGCATTAGTGTTAGGGTTAGGGTTGGGTTAGGTTTAGGGTTAGGGTTAGGTTTCTTGTAAGTGTTAGGATTAGGGTTGGGTTACGTTTAGGGTTAGGGTTAGGGTTAGAGTTCGAGTTATGGTCGGGGTTAAGGTTAATGTTAATGTTAAGGTTATGGTTTAGGTTTAAGGTTAGTTTTAGGGTTATGGTTTAGGTTTAGTGTTAGGGTTAGTGTTGGGTTAGGGTTAGGGTTAGGGTTAGGGTTAGGGTTAGATTTATGTTTAGGTTTAGGGTGGGCCCACTATTAGGATAAGGTTTAGAGTTATGCTGAAGTGCAATGTTTATGGGTTAGGTTTTGGGGGTTAGGGTTAGGGGTTAGGGTTTTGTGTTAGTGTTTGGATAAGGGTTTGTGTTAGTGTTGGGGTTAGTGTTTAGGCAAGGTTTACGGTTAGGATTAAGTTTCAGGGTAACCTTAGTTTTTGGGTTAGAGATTAAGGTTATGTTTAGGTTTAGGATTAGATTTTAGTTGTAGAATAAGGGTTAGATTTAGGGTTAGTGTTAGGGTTAGGATTATGTTTAGGGTTGGGTTAGCGTTACGTGCCATTAGCATTAGGGTTAGGGTTACGCCATTAAGCTTAACGTCATTTGGGTTAGGATTAGATTTAAGTTTATGGTTAGGGTTATGGTTAGATATATGTTTAGGTTTAGGGTCCACCTTTAGGATAAGGGTTAGAGTTATGGTTAATTGTTATGTGTATGGGTTATGGTTAGGTGTTTGGGTTAAGGGTTAGGGTTTTGTGTTAGTGTTTGGATTAAGGTTAGTGTAGTGTAGTGTTTAGTGTTTAGGGCAAGGTTTAGAGTTAGGATTAAGTTTCATGTTAGGCTTAGATTTTGAGTTACAGATTAATGTTAGGTTTAGGATTAGACTTTAGTTGTAGAATAAGTTTTAGCATTAGGGTCAGTGTTAGGGTTAGGGTTAAGAGTTATGTTTAGATTTAGGGTTTGGAATAGGGTTAGGGATAGGATTAAGGTTTGGGGCATATAGCTATTGTTAGAGTTAGGGTTATGGTTAAAGTTAGGGGTTAGGGTTAGGGTTAGGGTTAGGGTTAGGATTAGGGTTAGGGTTAGGTTTAGGGTTAGGGTTAGGGTTAAGTTTAGGTTTAGTGTCAGGGTAAGTGTTAGGGTTAGGGTTAGGTCTAGTGTTAGGCTTCAGGTTAGGGTAAGTGTGCAATTAGGGTTAGGGTTTGTGTTAGGCCATTAAGCTTAGGTTCATATGGGTAAGGATTATGGTTAGGGTTAGGTTAAGGTTTAGGGTTAGGGTTATAGTTAGGGTTATGTTTAGGGTTAGAGTTAGGGTTGTAGTTAGGGTTATGGTTAGGAGTTATGTTTAGTGTTAGCATAAGGGTTAAATTTAGGGTTAGGGGTTAGGGTTCATGTTATTGTTAGAATTAAGTTTTGGGTTAGGTGTTTGGGTTATTGTTAGGGTTAGTGTTATGTTTATTGTTATTTATTAGGGTTTGGGTTTGGGTTAGGGTTATTGTTAGGGTTAGGGTTGGGGTTATATTTAAGGTTAGGTTTAAGGTGGGTCCACGATCAGGATAAGAGTTAGAGTTATGGTTATGTTTTATGATTATGGGTTAGGGTTAGGAGTTAGGTTTAGGGGTTAGTGTTTTGTTTTATTGTTTTGATTAGGGTTATTTTTAGTGTTGGGGTTAGTGTTTAGAGCATGGTTTAGGGTTAAGATTAAGTTTCAGATTAGGCTTAGTTTTCGGGTTAGAGATTAAGGTTAGGTTTAGGTTTCGGATTAGAATTTAGTTGTAGAATATGGGTTAGGATTAGGATTAGTGTTAGGATTAGGGTCAAGAGTTAGTTTTAGGATTAGGATTTGGATTAGGGTTAGCGATAGAGTTAGGCTTAGAGGGTTAGGGTTAGTGTAGGGTTAGGGTTAATATTAGGGTTAGGGTTAGGGTCATGATTAAGGTATGGGTTAGAATTAGGGGTCGGTTAAGGGTTACGGTTAGTGTTAATTTTAGGGGTTAGGGTTAGGGGTTTAAATATTTCTTAGGTTTAGAGGTAGGGTTATGGTTGGGTGTTAGGGGTAGTGTTAATGTTAGGGTAATGGTTTAGGGTTAGGGTTAGGTTTAGGGTTGGGTTGGGTTAGGGTTAGGTTTAGGTTTAGTGTTATGGTTCGCATTAGGGTTAGGAGTTAGGTGCAGGGTTAGGTTTAGGGTTAGGGTTAAAAGTTAGGGTTAGGTTTGGATTAGGATTAGGATTAGGTTTAGGGTTAGGGTTAAGTTTAGGGTTATGTTTCGTGTTAGGGTTATGGTTGGTGTTAGGTTTTGGTTAGGGTTAGGGTTGGGGTTAGGGTTAGTGTTAGGTTTAGATTTATGTTTAGGATTAGTGTGGGCCCACCTTTAGGATAAGGGTTTGAATTATAGATAAGTGTTATGTTTATGGTTTAGTGTTAATGTTTATCATTTTGTGTTAATGTTTGGATTAGGGTTAGTGTTAGTGTTGTGTTTAGTGTTTAGGGCAAGGTTTAGGACTAGGATTATGTTTCAGGTTTGGCTTAGCTTTTGTGTTAGAGATTAAGGTTAGGCTTAGGTTTAGGATTAGACTTTACTTGTAGAATAAGGTTTAGGATTAGGGTTAATGTTAGGGTTAAGAGTTATGTTTTGGGTTACAGTTTGGATTAGGGTTAGGGATATGTTTAGGGTTAATGGGGTATGTGTTAGTGTATGGTTTAAGGTTTGGTTTAGGGTTATTGTTAAGGTCAGGGGTTAGGGTTAGTGTTACGGTTAGTGTTAGGTTAGGGTTGAGTTACGGTTAGGGTAAGGGTTAGGTTTAGGGTTAATGTTAGGGGTTAGGGTTAGTGTTAGGGTTAGAGTTAGGGTTAGGGGCTACGGTTAGTGTTAGTGTAAGTGTTAGAATTAGGCTTATGTGTTTAGGGTTAGTGCTAGGTTTATGGTTAGGGTTAGGGCTAGAGTTAGGATTCGGGTTAGATTCAGTGTTAGCGTTACAGTTTGGTTAGTGTTAGGGTCAGTGTTAGTGTTTGGGTTAGTGTAATGTATCGGGTTAGGGTTAAAGTGTTAGGGTTAGTGTCCTGTTTAGGGGTAAAGTCGGTCCAAAATTAAAATAAGGGTTAGTTTTAGGGTTGGGTTTAGTGTGTCATTAGGGTTAGTGTTAGGGTAAGGATTAGCGTCATTAGGGTTAAGATTAGTTTTAGGGTTAGGTGTTAGGATTAGGGTTAGGGTTAAATTTAGGGTTAGGTTTTGGTTTAGGGTTAATTTTAGTATTAGGGGTTAGGGTTAGTGTTAAGGTTATAGTTAGGTTTTGGAATAGGTTTTAGAGTTAGGGTTAGGGTTATGTTTACTGTTAGTTGTTAGGGTTAGGGTTAGAATAAGGTGTTAGTGTTAGAGTTAGGGTTAGTGTTAGGTTTAAGGTTAGGGTTAGGTTTACGTTTAGGTTTAGGGTTAATGTTAGGATTAGGGTTAGGGTTAGGGTTAGGTTTGGTTTAGGGTGAGGGTTAAGGTAAGGTTTAGGTGTTAGAGTTAGTGTTAATGTTAGGGTTACGGTTAGGTTTATAGTTAAAGTTAGAGTTACTGTTAGGGTTAGGTTTAGTATTAGGGTTAGATTTATGTTTAGGATTAGGGTGGTCCCACCATTAGGATAAGGGTTTGAATTATAGTTAAGAGTTACGTAATGGGTTAGGGTTAATGTTTAGGGTTTTGTGTTAGTGTTTGGATTAGGGTTAGTGTTAGTATTGTGTCTAGTGTTTAGGGCAAGGTTTAGGGCTTGGATTAAGTTTCAGGTCAGGCTTAGTTTTTGGGTTAGAGATTAATATTCGGTTTAGGTTTAGGATTAGACTTTAGTTGTAAAATAAGGTAAATATCAGACTATTTTGAGTAATGTTCTCCAAATGTTGGGCAATTGTCTCCCAGTTTGGGGTAATTGTCTCAAACTCTTGGGGAATTGTCCTCCAATTTTACGCAATTGTCCACAAACTTTGAGGAATTATCTCCAGATTTTGGGTAAGTGTCCAAAAATTGGAGTTGGGTTTCGGGTTAGTGTTTTATGGTTAGGGGCAGGGTGTTGTCTCCACATTTGGGATAATTGTCCCCAAATTTGGGTAATTGTCCCCAGATTTTAAGTCATTTCCTCCAAACTTGGGTTAGTTACTCCCCAATTACTCAGAAATTGTGCACAAATTTGAAATAACTGCCTAAAAACTTCTAGTAATCGTCGCCCGCCAGGTTTTGAGTCATTAGCCAGATTTATAAGATAAATTTTTAACCCTAACCCTAAACCTAATCTTAATCCTAATCCAAACCTAACCCTAACTTCTAACCCTAACCCTAAACCTAATAAGATAATTTTTTTTTGTCATTAGTCAGATTTGTAATAATCGTCGCAAATTGTTGAGACGTTTTGCCAAATTCTTAGGCGTTGTCTCAAAATTGTGTGTATCTTCCCACAAATTTTGTGTCATTTTCCCGAAAATTTGTGTAATTGTCCCAAATTCTCGGTAACTGTAACCAAATTTGGAGTAATTGTCTTCTAATTTGTCTCAAAGTTATGGGCAATGGTGATTCAAGTCATTAAAATCTTCCACAATTTTCGTGTATTTGTCTCTACAGTTTTGATAGTTGTGTTCCTATGGAGGGAAATTGTCACCAAACGTTGGGTAATTGACCCCAAATTCTAAGTAATTGTCTCCAATTTTGGCGTAATTGTCTCCAAACGGTGTGTCGTTTTCGACAAATGTTGGGAAATTGTCCCTAAACAGGGGGTCATTTTGCCCCAATTTTTAGTAATTGTCCCCAAATTTTCTGTCGTTTTCCCAAATTTCAGCAGTTGTCTCCAAATTTGAGTAATTGTCCCCAAATCCTGAGTAACTGTCTCCAAATTTGGGGTAATTGGCCCAACATGTCTAATAATTTTCCTCAAATTTGGTGTATTTGTCCCCAAATGGTGGATAATTGTCACCAAATGTCAGATAATTTTCATCCGATTTGGGGTTATTGCCTCAAAATTTTAGGTAAATTTGCCCGTATTTTTAGTAATTGTAACACCCTGGTTGGGTAATTGTCACCAAATTTTGAGTCCTTTTTCCCAAATTTTGAGTCATTCTCTCCAAATTTGGGGTAATTGCCCTCAAATTGTGAGTAATTCTCTCCCAATTTTGGGTAATCCTCCTCAAATTATCGGTAACTGTCTCCAAATTTCGGGAAATTATCCGCAAACTTCGGGTAATTGCCCCCCCAGTTTTGAGGAGCTATCTCAAAACGATGGACATTTTCTCCAAATTTTGTTACTTGTCCCCGGATTTGGGGTAACTGTCACCAAATTTTGAGTCATTTTCACAAGATTTCTTACCGTTTTCATCGGATTTTGTATAATTGTCCCCAAATTAGGGTCACTTTCCTGAAATTTAGAGTAATTATGCTCATAGGTTTGGTAACGTTTGCAAAATGTGGAGCATTCTCTCAAAATGTTGGGCAACCGTCTCCCACTGTTGGGTAATTGTCCCTAAAATTCTTGTAGTTTGCCACGCATTTTGCGTAATTGTCACCAGATTTTGAATCATCCTTATGAAATTTGGGGTAACTGCCTCCAAATTTGGGGTAATTTTGCCACAATTTGTGTAATTCTCTCCATATTTCAGGTAATTGTGGCCAAAAATTTGTGGTAATTGTCGGCAAAATGTTGGGTAATTTGCCACAAATTTTGAGAAATTGTCCCAAAGTCTTGGGAAATTGCCTCCAAATTTTGAGTCATTTTCCCAAATCCTCTTGTAATAGTCCCCGGGTTGAGGGTAAGTGCGCCCGAGTTTATGGGAGTTGTCTCAGAATTTTGAGTAACTGTCCCCAAATATCTTGTCATTTTCCTCAAATTTTGTGCAGATGTCCCAGACTTTCTCTAATTATCCCCAAATGTGGGGTGATTGTCCTCCAGTTTTAAGTAATTGCCACAACATTTCTTACAATTTTACCTCGATATTTGTATAATTGTCCCCAGTCTCGGGTAATTTTCCTCAAGTTTAGAGTAAATGTCTGCAGATTTGGGGTATTTGCCAGCAAAATCTGGACAGTCGTCTCAAAATCAGGCGTAATTTTCGGCCAATTTTGTGTAATTGTCCCTAAATCATGCATCATTTTCTCCAAACCCTGGGTCATTTCCCCCAAATCGAGGTAAATGTCAGACTATTTTGAGTCATCTTCTCCAAATGTTGGGCAATTGTCTCCCAGTTTGGGGTAATTGTCTCAAACTCTTGGGTAATTGTCCTCCAATTTTACGCAATTGTCCACAAACTTTGAGGAATTATCTCCAGATTTTGGGTAAGTGTCCAAAAATTGGAGTTGGGTTTCGGGTTAGTGTTTTATGGTTAGGGTGTTGTCTCCACATTTGGGGTAATTGTCCCCAAATTTGGGTATTTGTCCCCAGATTTTAAGTCATTTCCTCCAAACTTGGGTAATTACTCCCAAGTTTTCAGTAATTGTGCACAAATTTGAAATAACTGCCTAAAAACTTCTAGCAATCGTCGCCCGCCAGGTTTTGAGTCATTAGCCCCAGATTTGTAATAATCGTCGCAAATTGTTGAGGCGTTTTGCCAAATTCTTAGGCATTGTCTCAAAATTGTGTGTATCTTCCCACAAATTTTGTGTCATTTTCCCAAAAATTTGTGTAATTGTCCCAAATTCTCGGTAACTGTAACCAAATTTTGAGAAATTGCCTTCTAATTTGTCTCAAAGTTATGGGCAATGGTGATTCAAGTCATTAAAATCTTCCACAAGTTTCGTGTATTTGTCTCTACAGTTTTGATAGTTGTGTTCCTACGGAGGGAAATTGTCACCAAACGTTGGGTAATTGACCCCAAATTCTAAGTAATTATCTCCCATTTTTGCGTAATTGTCTCCAAACTGTGTGTGGTTTTTGACAAATGTTGGAGAAATTGTCCCTAAATAGGAGGTCATTTTGCCCCAATTTTTAGTAATTGTCCCCAAATTTTCTGTCGTTTTCCCAAATTTCAGCAATTGTCTCCAAATTTGGGTAATTGTCCCCAAATCCTGAGTAACTGTCTCCAAATTTTGGGTAACTGGCCCAACATGTCTAATAATTTTCCTCAAATTTGGTGAATTTGTCCCCAAGTGGTGGATAATTGTCCCCAAATGTCAGATAATTTTCACCCGATATGGGGTTATTGCCTCAAAATTTTAGGTAAGTTTGCCCACATTTTAGTAATTGTAACCCCCTGGTTGGGTAATTGTCACCAAATTTTGAGTACTTTTTCCCAAATTTTGAGTCATTCTCTCCAAATTTGGGGTAGTTGCCCTCAAATTTTGAGTAATTCTCTCCCAATTTTTGAGTAATCCTCCTCAAATTTTCGGAAACTGTCTCCAAATTTCGGGAAATTATGCGCAAACTTCGGGTAATAGCCCCCCCAGTTTTGAGGAGCTATCTCAAAACGATGGACATTTTCTCCAAATTTTGTTAATTGTCCCCTGATTTGGGGTAACTCTCACCAAATTTTGAGTCATTTTCACAAGATTTCTTATTGTTTTCATCGAATTTTGTATAATTGTCCCCAAATTAGGGTCACTTTCCTGAAATTTAGAGTAATTGTGCTCATAGGTTTGGTAATGGCCGCAAAATGTGGAGCATTCTCTCAAAATGTTGGGCAACCGTCTCCCACTGTTGGGTAATTGTCCCTAAAATTCTTGTAGTTTGCCATGCATTTTGCGTAATTGTCACCAGATTTTGAATAATCCTTATGAAATTTGGGGTAACTGCCTCCAAATTTGGGGTGATTTTGCCACAATATGTGTAATTCTCTCCATATTTCAGGTAATTGTGGCCAAAAATTTGTGGTAATTGTCGGCAAAATGTTGGGTAATTTGCCACAAATTTTGAGAAATTGTCCCAAAGTCTTGGGAAATTGCCTCCAAATTTTGAGTAATTGTCCCAAATCCTCTTGTAATAGTCCCCGGGTTGAGGGTAAGTGCGCCCGAGTTTATGGGAGTTGTCTCAGAATTTTGAGTAACTGTCCCCAAATATCTTGTAATTTGCCTCAAATTTTGTGCAGATGTCCCAGACTTTCTCTAATTATCCCCAAATGTGGGGTAATTGTCCTCCAATTTTAAGTAATTGCCACAACATTTCTTACAATTTTACCTCGATTTTTGTATAATTGTCCCCAGTCTCGGGTCATTTTCCTCAAGTTTAGAGTAAATGTCTGCAGATTTGGGGTATTTGCCATCAAAATCTGGACAGTCGTCTCAAAATCAGGCGTAATTTTCCACCAAATTTGTGCAATTGTCCCCAAATCTTGCATCATTTTCTCCAAACCCTGGGTCATTTCCCCCAAATCGAGGTAAATGTCAGACTATTTTGAGTCATATTCTCTAAATGTTGGGCAATTGTCTCCCAGTTTGGGGTAATTGTCTCAAACTCTTGGGTAATTGTCCTCCAATTTTACGCAATTGACCACAAACTTTGAGGAATTATCTCCAGATTTTGGGTAAGTGTCCAAAAATTGGAGTTGGGTTTGGGGTTAGTGTTTTATAGTTAGGGTTAGGGTGTTGTCTCCACATTTGGGGTAATTGTCCCAGATTTGAAGTAATTTCCTCCAAACTTGGGGTCATTACTCCCAAGTTTTCAGTAATTGTGCACAAATTTGAAATAACTGCCTAAAAAATTCTAGTAATCGTCGCCCGCCAGGTTTTGAGTCATTAGCCCCAGATTTGTAATAATCGTCGCAAATTGTTGAGGCGTTTTGCCAAATTCTTAGGCATTGTCTCAAAATTGTGTGTATCTTCCCACAAATTTTGTGTCATGTTCCCGAAAATTTGTGTAATTGTCCCAAATTCTCGGTAACTGTAACCAAATTTGGAGTAATTGTCTTCTAATTTGTCTCAAAGTTATGGGCAATGGTGATTCAAGTCATTAAAATCTTCCACAAGTTTCGTGTATTTGTCTCTACAGTTTTGATAGTTGTGTTCCTACGGAGGGAAATTGTCACCAAACGTTGGGTAATTGACCCCAAATTCTAAGTAATTGTCTCCAATTTTGGCGTAATTGTCTCCAAACGGTGTGTCGTTTTCGACAAATGTTGGGAAATTGTCCCTAAATAGGGGGTCATTTTGCCCCAATTTTTAGTAATTGTCCCAAATTTTCTGTCGTTTTCCCAAATTTCAGCAATTGTCTCCATATTTGGGTAATTGTCCCCAAATCCTGAGTAACTGTCTCCAAATTTTGGGAAATTGGCCCAACATATCTAATAATTTTCCTCAAATTTGGTGTATTTGTCCCCAAATGGTGGATAATTGTCCCCAAATGTCGGATAATTTTCACCCGATGTGGGGTTATTGCCTCAAAATTTTAGGTAAATTTGCTCACATTTTTAGTAATTGTAACCCCCTGGTTGGGTAATTGTCACCAAATTTTGAGTACTTTTTCCCAAATTTTGAGTCATTCTCTCCAAATTTGGGGTAATTGCCCTCAAATTTTGAGTAATTCTCTCCCAATTTTGGGTAATCCTCCTCAAATTTCCGGTAACTGTCTCAAATTTCGGGAAATTATTCGCAGACTTCGGGTAATAGCCCGCCCAGTTTTGAGGAGCTATCTCAAAACGATGGACATTTTATCCAAATTTTGCTAATTCTCCCCGGATTTGGGGTAACTGTCACCAAATTTTGAGTCATTTTCACAAGATTTCTTATAGTTTCCATCGAATTTTGTATAATTGTCCCCAAATTAGGGTCACTTTCCTGAAATTTAGAGTAATTGTGCTCATAGGTTTGGTAACGGCCGCAAAATGTGGAGCATTCTCTCAAAATGTTGGGCAACCGTCTCCCACTGTTGGGTAATTGTCCCTAAAATTCTTGTAGTTTGCCACGCATTTTGCGTAATGGTCACCAGATTTTGAATAATCCTTATGAAATTGGGGGTAACTGCATCCAAATTTGGGGTAATTTTGCCAAAATTTGTGTAATTCTCTCCATATTTCAGGTAATTGTGGCCAAAAATTTGTGGTAATTGTCGGCAAAATGTTGGGTAATTTGCCACAAATTTTGAGAAATTGTCCCAAAGTCTTGGGAAATTGCCTCCAAATTTTGAGTAATTTTCCCAAATCCTCTTGTAATAGTCCCCGGGTTTAGGGTAAGTGCGCCCGAGTTTATGGGAGTTGTCTCAGAATTTTGAGTAACTGTCCCCAAATATCTTGTCATTTTCCTCAAATTTTGTGCAGATGTCCCAGACTTTCTCTAATTATCCCCAAATGTGGGGTGATTGTCCTCCAGTTTTAAGTAATTGCCACAACATTTCTTACGATTTTACCTCGATTTTTGCATAATTGTCCCCAGTCTTCTTTGGGTGTTACGATTAGGTTTAGGGGTAGTGATAGGGTTAAGGTCATGGTTAATGTTATGGGTAGGGTTAGGGGTTAGGGGTAGGGTTACTGTTAGGGTAAGGGTAAGGGTTAGGTTAAGGGTTAGTGTTAGGGTTAATATTAGGGGTTAGGTTTTAGGGTTAGGGTTAGAGTTAGGGTTAGGGGTTAGTGTTAGGTTTAGTTTTAGGTTAGGTTTATGGCTAGATTTAGGATTCGGGTTAGGGTTAGTTTTAGGGTTTGTGTTGGGTTAGGTTTAGGGTTAGTGTTAGGGTTAGGTATAGGTTTAGGATTAGGGGTTTAGGGTTAATGTCATGTTTATGGTTAGGGTCGGTCCAATATTAAAATAAGGGTTAGTTTTAGGGTTAGGTTTAGTGTCCCTTTAGGATTAGGCAATTAATGTTAGGGCCATTTGGGTTAGTGTTAGGGTAAGGATTAGATTTATGTTTCGGTTTAATGTGGGCCCACGACTAGGATAAGTGTTGGAGTTATGGTGAATGTTATGTTTATGGGTTAGGGTTAGGGGTTAGGGTTAAGGGTTATGGTTTTGTGTTAGTGTTTGTATTAGTGTTAGTGTTGTGGTTAGTGTTTAGGGCAAGGCTTAGGATTTGGATTAAGTTTCAGATTAGATATAGTTTTTGGGTTAGAGATTAAGGTTAGGTTTAGGTTTAGGATTGGACTTTAGTTGTAGGATAAGGGTTAGGATTAGGGTTATTTTTAGGGTTAAGGTTAGAAGTTATGTTTAGGGTTAGGGTTTGGATTAGAGTTAGGGATAGGGTTAGGTTTAGGGGGTTAGGATTAGGGTTAAGGTTAGGGTTAAGTTTAGATTTAAGTTCAGGGTTATAGTTAGAGGTAAGTGTTAGGGTTACGGTAAGGGTTAGGGTTAGGTTTAGGGTTAGTTTTCGGGTTAGGCATTGGGTCATTTGTGTTATGGTTAGCGTTAGGGTTAGGGTTAGGTTTAAGGTTAAAGTTAGGGTTAGGATTAAGGTTAGGATTAGTGTTATATTTAGGTTTAGGATGGGCCCACCATTAGGATAAGGGTTAGTGTTATGGTTAAGTGTTATGTTTATGGGTTAGGTTAGGGGTTAGGGTAAGTAGTTAGGGTTTTGTGTTAGTGTTTGGATTACGATTAGTTTTAGTGTTAGGTGTAGTGTTTAGGGCAAGTTTTAGGGTTCGGATTAAGTTTCAGGTTAGGCTTAGTTTTTGAGTTTAAGATTAATGTTAAGTTTAGGATTAGACTTTAGTTTTAGAATAAGAGTTAGGATTAGGGTTATTGTTAGGGTTAGGGTTAAGAGTTATGTTCAGAGTGAGGGTTTGGATTATAGTTAGGGATAGGTTTAGGGTTAGGGTTAGGTTTGGGTTAGAGTTAGGGTTAGGATTAGGGTTAGGCATTAGTGTTAGGGTTAGGGTTGGGTTAGGTTTAGGGTTAGGGTTAGGTTTGGGTTAGAGAAAGGGTTAGGATTAGGGTTAGGCATTAGGGTTAGGGTTGGGTTTGGTTTAGGGTTAGGGTTAGTGTTATTGTTAGTGTTAGAGTTAGGGCTGGGTTACGTTTAGGGTTAGGGTTAGGGTTAGGGTTAGAGTTAGAGTTATGGTCAGGGGTTAGGGTTAATGTTAATGTTAAGGTTATGCTTTAGGTTTAAGATTAGTGTTAGGGTTATGGTTTAGGTTTAGTGTTAGGGTTAATGTTGGGTTAGGGTTAGGGTTAGGGTTAGATTTATGTTTAGGTTTAGGGTGGGCCCACTATTAGGATAAGGTTTAGAGTTATGCTTAAGTGCAATGTTTATGGTTTAGGTTTTGGGGGTTAGGGTTAGGGGTTAGGGTTTTGTGTTAGTGTTTGGATAAGGGTTTGTGTTAGTGTTGGGGTTAGTGTTTAGGCAAGGTTTACGGTTAGGATTAAGTTTCAGGTTAACCTTAGTTTTTGGGTTAGAGATTAAGGTTATGTTTAGGTTTAGGATTAGATTTTAGTTGTAGAATAAGGTTTAGATTTAGGGTTAGTGTTAGGGTTAGGGTTATGTTTAGGGTTGGGTTAGCGTTACGTGCCATTAGCGTTAGGGTTAGGGTTTCGCCATTAATCTTTATGTCATTTGGGTTAGGATTAGATTTAAGTTTATGGTTAGGGTTATGGTTAGATATATGTTTAGGTTTAGGGTCCACCATTAGGATAAGGGTTAGATTTATGGTTAATTGTTATGTGTATGGGTTATGGTTAGGTGTTTGTGTTAAGGGTTAGGGTTTTGTGTTAGTGTTTGGATTAAGGTTAGTGTAGTGTAGTGTTTAGTGTTTAGGGCATGGTTTAGAGTTAGGATTAAGTTTCATGTTAGGCTTAGTTTTTGAGTTACAGATTAAGGTTAGGTTTAGGTTTAGGATTAGACTTTAGTTGTAGAATAAGTTTTAGCATTAGGGTCAGTGTTAGGGTTAGGGTTAAGAGTTATGTTTAGAGTTAGGGTTTGGAATATGGTTAGGGATAGGATTAAGGTTTGGGGGTTATAGTTATTGTTAGGGTTAGGGTTATGGCTAAAGTTAGGGGTTAGGGTTAGGGTTAGGTTTAGGGTTAGGGTTAGGGTTAGTGTTAGGGTTAAGTTTAGGTTTAGTGTCATGGTAAGTGTTAGGGTTAGGATTAGGTTTAGGGCTGGTGTTAGGTTTCTGGTTAGGGTAAGTGTGCCATTAGGGTTGGGGCTAGTGTTAGGCCATTAAGCTTAGGTTCATTTGGGTTAGGATTATGGTTAGGGTTAGGGTTAGGTTAAGGTTTAGGGTTAGGGTTATTGTTAGGGTTATGTTTAGGGTTAGAGTTAGGGTTTGAGTTAGGGTCAGGGTTAGGGTTATGTTTAGTGTTAGCGTTAGGGTTAAGTTTAGGTTTAGGGGTTAGGGTTAGTGTTAATTTTAGGGTTAGGGTTAGATTTTGGGTTAGTGTTAGGGTTAGGTTTAGGTGTTAGGGTTAGGGTTAAGGTTGAGTTAGGATTAGGTTTAGGCTAAGTGTTAGGGTTCGGGTTAGAGTTAGGTTTAGGGTTGTGTTAGGGTTACGTTTAGGGTTAGGGTTAGAGTTAGATTTAGGGGGTTGGGATTATGGTTAGGCTTAGGGTTAGGGTTATGGTTAAACTGGGATTAGGGTTAATGTGCCATTAGGGTTAGAGTTAGTGTTAAGGTTAGGCCATTTGACTTAGTGTCATTTGGGTTAGTGTTAGGGTTAGGTTTATGGTTAGGGTTCGGGTCAGATTTATGTTTTAGTTTAGGGTGGGCCCACCATTTAGATTAGGGTTAGAGTTACGGTTAAGTGTTATGTTTATGGGTTATGGTTAGGTGTTAGGGTTAAAGGTTAGGGTTTTGTGTTAGTGTTTGGATTAGGGTTTGTGTTAGAGTTGTGTTTAATGTTTATGGCAAGGTTTAGGATTAAGTTTCGGGTTAGGCTTAGTTTCTGTGTTAGAGATTAAGGTTAGGTTTAGGTTTAGGATTAGACTTTAGTTGTAGCATAAGGGTTAGGATTAGGGTTCGTGTTAGGGTTAGGGTTAAGAGTTATGTTTAAGGTTAGGGTTTGTGTTAGGGTTAGGGTTTGAATTTGGATTAGGGATAGGGTTAGGGTTAGGGGGTTAGGGTTAGGGTTAGGTTTAGGGTTAGGGTTGGTCCATAATTAATATAAGGGTTTAGTTTAGGGTTAGGATTAGTGTGCCTTTAGGGCTAGGGTTAGGTTTAGGCCATTAAGATTAGGTTCATTTGGATTATGGTTAGGGTTATGGTCAGGGTTTGGATTAGAGTTAGGTGTTAGTGTTAGGGTGAGGGTTAGGCTTAGTGTTAAGTTTAGGTTTAGGGTTAGGGTTAGGGTTAGAGTTAAATTTTAGTGTTAGGCTTAGGGTTATGGTTTAGGGTTAGGTTTAGGGTTAGGATTATTGTTTAGGTTTAGGGTTAGGGTTAGGTGTTAGGATTAGGGTTAGGGTTAAATTTAGTGTTAGGTTTTGGTTTAGGGTTAAATTTAGGATTAGGAGTTAGGGTTCAGGTTAGAGTTAGGTTTTGCGTTAGGGGTTAGGGTTAGGGTTAGGGTTATATTTATTGTTAGTTGTAATGGTTTTGGTTAGGGTTAGGGTTAGGTTTAGAATAAAGTGTTAGTGTTAGGGTTATGGTTATGGTTAGGTTAGAGGTTAGGGTTAGGTTTACGTTTAGGGGTAATATTAGGGTTAGCGTTAGGGTTAGGGTTAGGGGTTAGTGTTAGGGTTAGGGTTAGGTTTGGTTTAGGGTGAGGGTTAATGTAAGTTTTAGGTGTTAGTGTTAGTGTTAGGGCTACGGTTAGGTTTATAGTTAAAGTTAGGATTACTGTTAGGGTTAGGTTTTGGATTGGTGTTAGTTATATGGTTAAGGTTAGGGGGTTTGGGTCAGTGTTACAGTTAAGGTTAGGATAAGGGTTATGGTTAGGATTAGGAGTTAGGGTTAGGGTTCCTGTTAGGGTAAGTGTTACAGAAAGGGTTAGTGTTAATGTTAAGTGTTAGGGTTAGGGTTAAAGTTAGGGTAAGGGTTTAGTCCTAGGGATAATATTAGGGTTAGGGTTAGGGTTAGGGTTGGGTTATTGTTAGTTTTATATTTTTAATGTTAGGGTTCGGTTTAGGGTTAGATTTGGGTTAGGGTTAGGTTCAGAGTTACGGTTAGGGTTAGGGTTAAGGTTTATGGTTAGGGTTAGTGTTAATTTTAGGGTTAGGTTTTAGGGTTAGGTTTAGGGTTAGAGTAAGTGTTATTGTTAAGGTCATCAGGGTTAGGGTTAAGGGTGAGGTTAGTGTTAGATTTAGGTTTAGGGTTAAGGGTAAGGGTTACGGTTAGTATTAGAGTTAAGTTTGGGTTAGGATTAGGGTTAGAGGTTAGAGTTAGGTGTTAGTGTTAGGGTCATTGTTAGCATTAGGGTTAGTGTTAGGGTTGGGTTAGTGTTAGGGTTAGGTGTTAGTGTTAGGGTTTGGGTTGGGGTTGGGGTTGGGTTAGGGATATGGTTACGGTTAGGTTTAGGGTTAGGGTCGTTAGGTTTAGGGTTATGGTTACGGTTAGGGTTGTGTCAGGGTTAGGGTTAGGTTAAAGTTTATAGTTAGGTGTTAGGGTTTGTGTTAGGTTTAGGGTTAGGTTTAGGATTAGGGTTGGTTTAGGGTTAGATTTAGTCTTAGGGTTATGGTTAGGTTAGGGTTAGGGTTTGGGTTTAGGGTTATTGTTAATGTTAGGGTTAGGTTTAGGGTTAAAGTTAGGTTTAGGGTTAGATTTAGATTTATGTTTAATCTTAGGGTGGGCCCATCATTAGGATAAGGGTTAGAATTATAGTTAAGTATTATGTTTATTGGTTTAGGGTTAGGGGTTATGGTTAGGAGTTAGGGTTTTGTGTTAGTGTTTGGATTAGGGTTATTTTTAGTGTTGGGGTTAGTTTTTAGTGTAAGGTTTAGGGCTAGGATCAAGTTTCAGGTTTGGCTTCTTTTTTGTGTTAGAGATTAAGGTTAGGTTTAAGTTTAGGATTAGGCTTTAATTGTAGAATAAGGGTTAGGATTAGTGTTAGTATTAGGGTTAGGGTTAAGAGTTATATTTAAGGTTAGGGTTTGGATGAGTGTTAGGGATATGGTTAGGGTTAGGGGGTAAGCGTTAGTGTTATGGTTAGGGTTAGTGTTATGGTTAGGGTTGGGATAGGGTTAGTGTGCCATTAGGATTAGGGTTAGGTCATAAAGCTTAGGGTCATTTGGGTTAGGGTTGGTGTTAGGGTTAGGGGTTATTAATAGGATTAGGTTTGTTAAGGTTAGGGTTAGGGTTAGGGATAGGGTTACAATTAAGTTTTGGGTTAGGGTTAGGGTTGGGTCAGGATTAGGGTTAGGGTTAGGGTTAATCTTTAGATTTCGTTGTTAGTGTTAGGGTTAGGGTTTGTGTTAGGGTTAGGGATATTGTTATTGTTAGGTGGTAGGATTAGGGTTAGTGTTAGGGTTGGTTTAGGATTAGGGTTAATGTTAGGGTTATGGTTAGGGTTAGGGTTAAGGTTAGGGGTTAGGGTAAGTGTTAGTGTTAGGGTTAGGTTTAGGGTTAAAGTTAAGGTTAGTGTTAGGGTTAGATTTATCTTTAGGGTTATGGTGGGCGCACTCTTAGGATAATGTTTAGAATTACAGTTAAGTATTATGTTTATGGGTTAGGGTTAGGTGTTAGGTTTAAGAGTTTTTGTTTTGTTATAGTGTTTGGATTAGGGTTAGTGTTAGTGTTGATGTTAGTGTTTAGGGCAAGGTTTGGGGCTAGCATTAAGTTTAAGGTTAGGCTTATTTTTCGTGTTAGAGATTAAGGTTAGGTTTAGGTTTTGGATTAGACTTTAGTTGTAGAATAAGGGTTAGGATTAGGGTTAGTGTTAGGGTTACGGTTAAGGGTTATGTTTAGGGTTAGGGTTAGGTTTAGGGTTAGATTTAGGGTTTGGATTAGAGTTAGGGATAGGGTTAAGGTTAGGGGGTTAGGGTTAGTGTTATGGTTACAATTAGGGTTAGGGTTAGTGTGCCATTAAGGTTAGGGTTAGTGTTAGGTCATTAGGCTTAGGGTCATTTTGGTTAGGGTTAGATTTAGGGTAAGGGTTAGGGCTAGGTTTAGGGTTAGTGTTTGTTTTAGGGTTAGACTTGTGTTAAGAGTAGGGTTAGGGTTAGGGGTTAGATTTAGGTGTTAGGGTCAGGGGTAGGGTTAGGGGTAGGGCTAGGATTAGGTTTGGGGTTAGGTTAAAGGTTTAGGGTTATGATTAGGGTTAGTGTTAGGATTAGGGTTATGGTTGGGTTAGGATTAGGGTTAGGGGTTAGAGTTAGGTGTTAGGGTTAGGGATAGGGTTAAGTATACTGTTAGGGTTGGGTTAGTGTTATGGTTAGGTGTTAGGGATAGTGTTAGGGTTACGGTTAGGTTTAGGGATAGGGTTAGGGATAGGGTTATGGTCGTTATGGTTAGGGTTATGTTTAGAGTTAGTGTTAGGTTTAGACTTGGGGTTAGGGGTTAGGATAAGGGTTAGGGATAGGGTTACGGTTCTGGTTAGGGTTTGGTTAGGGATAGGGTTATGGTTAGTGTTAGGGTTAGGTGTTATGGTTAGGGTTAGGGTTAGGTTTGGGTTAGGGTTAGGGTTAGGGTTAGGGTTAGGTTTTAGGGTTACATTTAGGGTTAGGGTTAGGTTTGGTTGTTACGATTAGTGTTAGGGTTAGTGATAGGGTTAAGGTCATGCTTACGATTATGAGTAGTGTTAGGGGTAGATTTAGTGTAAGGGTTAGAGTTAGAGTTAAGGTTAGGGTTAATTTAGGGGTTGGGGTACATTTAGGGTAAGGGTTAGAGTTAGAGTTAAGGTTAGGGTTAAGTTTAGGGGTTAGGGTTAGTGTTAGGGTTAGGCTTTGTTTTGTGATTAGGGTTAGGGGTTATGATTAGGGTGAGTGCTAGTGTTAGGTTTAGGTTTAATGTTAGCGTTATGTTTAGGGGTTAGGGTTAGGGGTTAGGTATAGGGTTACTGTTAGGTTAAGGGTTAGGTTTAGGTTTACTGTTAGGGTTAATATTAGGGGTTAGGTTTGGGGTTAGATTTAGGCTTAGGGTTAGAGTTAGGTTTAGGGGTTAGTGTTAGGGTTAGTTTTAGGTTAGGTTTATGGCTAGATTTAGGATTCGGGTTAGGGTTAGTGTTAGGGTTTGTGTTGGGTTAGGTTTAGGGTTAGTGTTAGGGTTAGGTATAGGTTTAGGATTAGGGGTTTAGGGTTAATGTCTTGTTTAGGGTTAGGGTCGGTCCAATATTAAAATAAGGGTTAGTTTTAGGGTTAGGTTAATGTCCCTTTAGGGTTTGGCAATTAGTGTTAGGGCCATTTGGGTTAGTGTTAGGGTAAGGTATTATTTATGTTTCGGTTTAGTGTGGGCCCACGATTAGGATAAGTGTTAGAGTTCTGGTGAATGTTATGTTTATGGGTTAGGGTTAGGGGTTAGTGTTAGGGGTTATGGTTTTGTGTTAGTGTTTGTATTAGTGTTAGTGTTGGGGTTAGTGTTTAGGGCAAGGTTTAGGATTTGGATTAAGTTTCAAATTAGACTTAGTTTTGGGTTAGAGATTAAGGTTAGGTTTAGGTTTAGGATTGGACTTTAGTTGTAGAATAAGGGTTAGGATTAGGGTTAAGGTTAGGGTTAAGTTTAGATTTAAGGTTAGGGTTATGGTTAGAGTTAGGTGTTAGGGTTAGGGTTACGGTAATGGTTAGGGTTAGGGTTAGGTTTAGGGTTAGTGTTCGGTTTAGGAATAGGTTCATTTGTGTTAGGGTTAGGGTTAGGATTAGATTTATATTTAGGTTTAAGATGGTCCCACCATTAGGATAAGGGTTAGTGTTATGGTTAAGTGTTATGTTTATGGGTTAGGTTAGGGGTTAGGGTAAGTAGTTAGGGTTTTGTGTTAGTGTTTGGATTACGATTAGTTTTAGTGTTAGGTGTAGTGTTTAGGGCAAGTTTTAGGGTTGGGATTAAGTTTCAGGTTAGGCTTAGTTTTTGAGTTTAAGATTAATGTTAGGTTTAGGATTAGACTTTAGTTTTAGAATAAGGGTTAGGATTAGGGTTAGTGTTAGGGTTAGGGTTAAGATTTATGTTCAGATTGAGGGTTTGGATTATAGTTAGGGATAGGTTTAGGGTTAGGGTTAGGTTTGGGTTAGAGTTAGGGTTAGGATTAGGGTTAGGCATTAGTGTTAGGGTTAGGGTTGGGTTAGGTTTAGGGTTAGGGTTAGGTTTGGGTTAGAGTAAGGGTTAGGATTAGGGTTAGGCATTAGGGTTAGGGTTGGGTTAGGTTTAGGGTTAGGGTTAGTGTTATTGTTAGTGTTAGAGTTAGGGCTGGGTTACGTTTAGGGTTAGGGTTAGGGTTAGGGTTAGAGTTAGAGTTATGGTCAGGGGTTAGGGTTAATGTTAATGTTAAGGTTATGCTTTAGGTTTAAGATTAGTGTTAGGGTTATGGTTTAGGTTTAGTGTTAGGGTTAATGTTGGGTTAGGGTTAGGGTTAGGGTTAGATTTATGTTTAGGTTTAGGGTGGGCCCACTATTAGGATAAGGTTTAGAGTTATGCTTAAGTGCAATGTTTATGGTTTAGGTTTTGGGGGTTAGGGTTAGGGGTTAGGGTTTTGTGTTAGTGTTTGGATAAGGGTTTGTGTTAGTGTTGGGGTTAGTGTTTAGGCAAGGTTTACGGTTAGGATTAAGTTTCAGGTTAACCTTAGTTTTTGGGTTAGAGATTAAGGTTATGTTTAGGTTTAGGATTAGATTTTAGTTGTAGAATAAGGTTTAGATTTAGGGTTAGTGTTAGGGTTAGGGTTATGTTTAGGGTTGGGTTAGCGTTACGTGCCATTAGCGTTAGGGTTAGGGTTTCGCCATTAATCTTTATGTCATTTGGGTTAGGATTAGATTTAAGTTTATGGTTAGGGTTATGGTTAGATATATGTTTAGGTTTAGGGTCCACCATTAGGATAAGGGTTAGATTTATGGTTAATTGTTATGTGTATGGGTTATGGTTAGGTGTTTGTGTTAAGGGTTAGGGTTTTGTGTTAGTGTTTGGATTAAGGTTAGTGTAGTGTAGTGTTTAGTGTTTAGGGCATGGTTTAGAGTTAGGATTAAGTTTCATGTTAGGCTTAGTTTTTGAGTTACAGATTAAGGTTAGGTTTAGGTTTAGGATTAGACTTTAGTTGTAGAATAAGTTTTAGCATTAGGGTCAGTGTTAGGGTTAGGGTTAAGAGTTATGTTTAGAGTTAGGGTTTGGAATATGGTTAGGGATAGGATTAAGGTTTGGGGGTTATAGTTATTGTTAGGGTTAGGGTTATGGCTAAAGTTAGGGGTTAGGGTTAGGGTTAGGTTTAGGGTTAGGGTTAGGGTTAGTGTTAGGGTTAAGTTTAGGTTTAGTGTCATGGTAAGTGTTAGGGTTAGGATTAGGTTTAGGGCTGGTGTTAGGTTTCTGGTTAGGGTAAGTGTGCCATTAGGGTTGGGGCTAGTGTTAGGCCATTAAGCTTAGGTTCATTTGGGTTAGGATTATGGTTAGGGTTAGGGTTAGGTTAAGGTTTAGGGTTAGGGTTATTGTTAGGGTTATGTTTAGGGTTAGAGTTAGGGTTTGAGTTAGGGTCAGGGTTAGGGTTATGTTTAGTGTTAGCGTTAGGGTTAAGTTTAGGTTTAGGGGTTAGGGTTAGTGTTAATTTTAGGGTTAGGGTTAGATTTTGGGTTAGTGTTAGGGTTAGGTTTAGGTGTTAGGGTTAGGGTTAAGGTTGAGTTAGGATTAGGTTTAGGCTAAGTGTTAGGGTTCGGGTTAGAGTTAGGTTTAGGGTTGTGTTAGGGTTACGTTTAGGGTTAGGGTTAGAGTTAGATTTAGGGGGTTGGGATTATGGTTAGGCTTAGGGTTAGGGTTATGGTTAAACTGGGATTAGGGTTAATGTGCCATTAGGGTTAGAGTTAGTGTTAAGGTTAGGCCATTTGACTTAGTGTCATTTGGGTTAGTGTTAGGGTTAGGTTTATGGTTAGGGTTCGGGTCAGATTTATGTTTTAGTTTAGGGTGGGCCCACCATTTAGATTAGGGTTAGAGTTACGGTTAAGTGTTATGTTTATGGGTTATGGTTAGGTGTTAGGGTTAAAGGTTAGGGTTTTGTGTTAGTGTTTGGATTAGGGTTTGTGTTAGAGTTGTGTTTAATGTTTATGGCAAGGTTTAGGATTAAGTTTCGGGTTAGGCTTAGTTTTTGTGTTAGAGATTAAGGTTAGGTTTAGGTTTAGGATTAGACTTTAGTTGTAGCATAAGGGTTAGGATTAGGGTTCGTGTTAGGGTTAGGGTTAAGAGTTATGTTTAAGGTTAGGGTTTGTGTTAGGGTTAGGGTTTGAATTTGGATTAGGGATAGGGTTAGGGTTAGGGGGTTAGGGTTAGGGTTAGGTTTAGGGTTAGGGTTGGTCCATAATTAATATAAGGGTTTAGTTTAGGGTTAGGATTAGTGTGCCTTTAGGGCTAGGGTTAGGTTTAGGCCATTAAGATTAGGTTCATTTGGATTATGGTTAGGGTTATGGTCAGGGTTTGGATTAGAGTTAGGTGTTAGTGTTAGGGTGAGGGTTAGGCTTAGTGTTAAGTTTAGGTTTAGGGTTAGGGTTAGGGTTAGAGTTAAATTTTAGTGTTAGGCTTAGGGTTATGGTTTAGGGTTAGGTTTAGGGTTAGGATTATTGTTTAGGTTTAGGGTTAGGGTTAGGTGTTAGGATTAGGGTTAGGGTTAAATTTAGTGTTAGGTTTTGGTTTAGGGTTAAATTTAGGATTAGGAGTTAGGGTTCAGGTTAGAGTTAGGTTTTGCGTTAGGGGTTAGGGTTAGGGTTAGGGTTATATTTATTGTTAGTTGTAATGGTTTTGGTTAGGGTTAGGGTTAGGTTTAGAATAAAGTGTTAGTGTTAGGGTTATGGTTATGGTTAGGTTAGAGGTTAGGGTTAGGTTTACGTTTAGGGGTAATATTAGGGTTAGCGTTAGGGTTAGGGTTAGGGGTTAGTGTTAGGGTTAGGGTTAGGTTTGGTTTAGGGTGAGGGTTAATGTAAGTTTTAGGTGTTAGTGTTAGTGTTAGGGCTACGGTTAGGTTTATAGTTAAAGTTAGGATTACTGTTAGGGTTAGGTTTTGGATTGGTGTTAGTTATATGGTTAAGGTTAGGGGGTTTGGGTCAGTGTTACAGTTAAGGTTAGGATAAGGGTTATGGTTAGGATTAGGAGTTAGGGTTAGGGTTCCTGTTAGGGTAAGTGTTACAGAAAGGGTTAGTGTTAATGTTAAGTGTTAGGGTTAGGGTTAAAGTTAGGGTAAGGGTTTAGTCCTAGGGATAATATTAGGGTTAGGGTTAGGGTTAGGGTTGGGTTATTGTTAGTTTTATATTTTTAATGTTAGGGTTCGGTTTAGGGTTAGATTTGGGTTAGGGTTAGGTTCAGAGTTACGGTTAGGGTTAGGGTTAAGGTTTATGGTTAGGGTTAGTGTTAATTTTAGGGTTAGGTTTTAGGGTTAGGTTTAGGGTTAGAGTAAGTGTTATTGTTAAGGTCATCAGGGTTAGGGTTAAGGGTGAGGTTAGTGTTAGATTTAGGTTTAGGGTTAAGGGTAAGGGTTACGGTTAGTATTAGAGTTAAGTTTGGGTTAGGATTAGGGTTAGAGGTTAGAGTTAGGTGTTAGTGTTAGGGTCATTGTTAGCATTAGGGTTAGTGTTAGGGTTGGGTTAGTGTTAGGGTTAGGTGTTAGTGTTAGGGTTTGGGTTGGGGTTGGGGTTGGGTTAGGGATATGGTTACGGTTAGGTTTAGGGTTAGGGTCGTTAGGTTTAGGGTTATGGTTACGGTTAGGGTTGTGTCAGGGTTAGGGTTAGGTTAAAGTTTATAGTTAGGTGTTAGGGTTTGTGTTAGGTTTAGGGTTAGGTTTAGGATTAGGGTTGGTTTAGGGTTAGATTTAGTCTTAGGGTTATGGTTAGGTTAGGGTTAGGGTTTGGGTTTAGGGTTATTGTTAATGTTAGGGTTAGGTTTAGGGTTAAAGTTAGGTTTAGGGTTAGATTTAGATTTATGTTTAATCTTAGGGTGGGCCCATCATTAGGATAAGGGTTAGAATTATAGTTAAGTATTATGTTTATTGGTTTAGGGTTAGGGGTTATGGTTAGGAGTTAGGGTTTTGTGTTAGTGTTTGGATTAGGGTTATTTTTAGTGTTGGGGTTAGTTTTTAGTGTAAGGTTTAGGGCTAGGATCAAGTTTCAGGTTTGGCTTCTTTTTTGTGTTAGAGATTAAGGTTAGGTTTAAGTTTAGGATTAGGCTTTAATTGTAGAATAAGGGTTAGGATTAGTGTTAGTATTAGGGTTAGGGTTAAGAGTTATATTTAAGGTTAGGGTTTGGATGAGTGTTAGGGATATGGTTAGGGTTAGGGGGTAAGCGTTAGTGTTATGGTTAGGGTTAGTGTTATGGTTAGGGTTGGGATAGGGTTAGTGTGCCATTAGGATTAGGGTTAGGTCATAAAGCTTAGGGTCATTTGGGTTAGGGTTGGTGTTAGGGTTAGGGGTTATTAATAGGATTAGGTTTGTTAAGGTTAGGGTTAGGGTTAGGGATAGGGTTACAATTAAGTTTTGGGTTAGGGTTAGGGTTGGGTCAGGATTAGGGTTAGGGTTAGGGTTAATCTTTAGATTTCGTTGTTAGTGTTAGGGTTAGGGTTTGTGTTAGGGTTAGGGATATTGTTATTGTTAGGTGGTAGGATTAGGGTTAGTGTTAGGGTTGGTTTAGGATTAGGGTTAATGTTAGGGTTATGGTTAGGGTTAGGGTTAAGGTTAGGGGTTAGGGTAAGTGTTAGTGTTAGGGTTAGGTTTAGGGTTAAAGTTAAGGTTAGTGTTAGGGTTAGATTTATCTTTAGGGTTATGGTGGGCGCACTCTTAGGATAATGTTTAGAATTACAGTTAAGTATTATGTTTATGGGTTAGGGTTAGGTGTTAGGTTTAAGAGTTTTTGTTTTGTTATAGTGTTTGGATTAGGGTTAGTGTTAGTGTTGATGTTAGTGTTTAGGGCAAGGTTTGGGGCTAGCATTAAGTTTAAGGTTAGGCTTATTTTTCGTGTTAGAGATTAAGGTTAGGTTTAGGTTTTGGATTAGACTTTAGTTGTAGAATAAGGGTTAGGATTAGGGTTAGTGTTAGGGTTACGGTTAAGGGTTATGTTTAGGGTTAGGGTTAGGTTTAGGGTTAGATTTAGGGTTTGGATTAGAGTTAGGGATAGGGTTAAGGTTAGGGGGTTAGGGTTAGTGTTATGGTTACAATTAGGGTTAGGGTTAGTGTGCCATTAAGGTTAGGGTTAGTGTTAGGTCATTAGGCTTAGGGTCATTTTGGTTAGGGTTAGATTTAGGGTAAGGGTTAGGGCTAGGTTTAGGGTTAGTGTTTGTTTTAGGGTTAGACTTGTGTTAAGAGTAGGGTTAGGGTTAGGGGTTAGATTTAGGTGTTAGGGTCAGGGGTAGGGTTAGGGGTAGGGCTAGGATTAGGTTTGGGGTTAGGTTAAAGGTTTAGGGTTATGATTAGGGTTAGTGTTAGGATTAGGGTTATGGTTGGGTTAGGATTAGGGTTAGGGGTTAGAGTTAGGTGTTAGGGTTAGGGATAGGGTTAAGTATACTGTTAGGGTTGGGTTAGTGTTATGGTTAGGTGTTAGGGATAGTGTTAGGGTTACGGTTAGGTTTAGGGATAGGGTTAGGGATAGGGTTATGGTCGTTATGGTTAGGGTTATGTTTAGAGTTAGTGTTAGGTTTAGACTTGGGGTTAGGGGTTAGGATAAGGGTTAGGGATAGGGTTACGGTTCTGGTTAGGGTTTGGTTAGGGATAGGGTTATGGTTAGTGTTAGGGTTAGGTGTTATGGTTAGGGTTAGGGTTAGGTTTGGGTTAGGGTTAGGGTTAGGGTTAGGGTTAGGTTTTAGGGTTACATTTAGGGTTAGGGTTAGGTTTGGTTGTTACGATTAGTGTTAGGGTTAGTGATAGGGTTAAGGTCATGCTTACGATTATGAGTAGTGTTAGGGGTAGATTTAGTGTAAGGGTTAGAGTTAGAGTTAAGGTTAGGGTTAATTTAGGGGTTGGGGTACATTTAGGGTAAGGGTTAGAGTTAGAGTTAAGGTTAGGGTTAAGTTTAGGGGTTAGGGTTAGTGTTAGGGTTAGGCTTTGTTTTGTGATTAGGGTTAGGGGTTATGATTAGGGTGAGTGCTAGTGTTAGGTTTAGGTTTAATGTTAGCGTTATGTTTAGGGGTTAGGGTTAGGGGTTAGGTATAGGGTTACTGTTAGGTTAAGGGTTAGGTTTAGGTTTAGTGTTAGGGTTAATATTAGGGGTTAGGTTTGGGGTTAGATTTAGGCTTAGGGTTAGAGTTAGGTTTAGGGGTTAGTGTTAGGGTTAGTTTTAGGTTAGGTTTATGGCTAGATTTAGGATTCGGGTTAGGGTTAGTGTTAGGGTTTGTGTTGGGTTAGGTTTAGGGTTAGTGTTAGGGTTAGGTATAGGTTTAGGATTAGGGGTTTAGGGTTAATGTCTTGTTTAGGGTTAGGGTCGGTCCAATATTAAAATAAGGGTTAGTTTTAGGGTTAGGTTAATGTCCCTTTAGGGTTTGGCAATTAGTGTTAGGGCCATTTGGGTTAGTGTTAGGGTAAGGTATTATTTATGTTTCGGTTTAGTGTGGGCCCACGATTAGGATAAGTGTTAGAGTTCTGGTGAATGTTATGTTTATGGGTTAGGGTTAGGGGTTAGTGTTAGGGGTTATGGTTTTGTGTTAGTGTTTGTATTAGTGTTAGTGTTGGGGTTAGTGTTTAGGGCAAGGTTTAGGATTTGGATTAAGTTTCAAATTAGACTTAGTTTTGGGTTAGAGATTAAGGTTAGGTTTAGGTTTAGGATTGGACTTTAGTTGTAGAATAAGGGTTAGGATTAGGGTTAAGGTTAGGGTTAAGTTTAGATTTAAGGTTAGGGTTATGGTTAGAGTTAGGTGTTAGGGTTAGGGTTACGGTAATGGTTAGGGTTAGGGTTAGGTTTAGGGTTAGTGTTCGGTTTAGGAATAGGTTCATTTGTGTTAGGGTTAGGGTTAGGATTAGATTTATATTTAGGTTTAAGATGGTCCCACCATTAGGATAAGGGTTAGTGTTATGGTTAAGTGTTATGTTTATGGGTTAGGTTAGGGGTTAGGGTAAGTAGTTAGGGTTTTGTGTTAGTGTTTGGATTACGATTAGTTTTAGTGTTAGGTGTAGTGTTTAGGGCAAGTTTTAGGGTTGGGATTAAGTTTCAGGTTAGGCTTAGTTTTTGAGTTTAAGATTAATGTTAGGTTTAGGATTAGACTTTAGTTTTAGAATAAGGGTTAGGATTAGGGTTAGTGTTAGGGTTAGGGTTAAGATTTATGTTCAGATTGAGGGTTTGGATTATAGTTAGGGATAGGTTTAGGGTTAGGGTTAGGTTTGGGTTAGAGTTAGGGTTAGGATTAGGGTTAGGCATTAGTGTTAGGGTTAGGGTTGGGTTAGGTTTAGGGTTAGGGTTAGGTTTGGGTTAGAGTAAGGGTTAGGATTAGGGTTAGGCATTAGGGTTAGTGTTGGGTTAGGTTTAGGGTTAGGGTTAGTGTTATTGTTAGTGTTAGAGTTAGGGCTGGGTTACGTTTAGGGTTAGGGTTAGGGTTAGGGTTAGAGTTAGAGTTATGGTCAGGGGTTAGGGTTAATGTTAATGTTAAGGTTATGCTTTAGGTTTAAGATTAGTGTTAGGGTTATGGTTTAGGTTTAGTGTTAGGGTTAATGTTGGGTTAGGGTTAGGGTTAGGGTTAGATTTATGTTTAGGTTTAGGGTGGGCCCACTATTAGGATAAGGTTTAGAGTTATGCTTAAGTGCAATGTTTATGGTTTAGGTTTTGGGGGTTAGGGTTAGGGGTTAGGGTTTTGTGTTAGTGTTTGGATAAGGGTTTGTGTTAGTGTTGGGGTTAGTGTTTAGGCAAGGTTTACGGTTAGGATTAAGTTTCAGGTTAACCTTAGTTTTTGGGTTAGAGATTAAGGTTATGTTTAGGTTTAGGATTAGATTTTAGTTGTAGAATAAGGTTTAGATTTAGGGTTAGTGTTAGGGTTAGGGTTATGTTTAGGGTTGGGTTAGCGTTACGTGCCATTAGCGTTAGGGTTAGGGTTTCGCCATTAATCTTTATGTCATTTGGGTTAGGATTAGATTTAAGTTTATGGTTAGGGTTATGGTTAGATATATGTTTAGGTTTAGGGTCCACCATTAGGATAAGGGTTAGATTTATGGTTAATTGTTATGTGTATGGGTTATGGTTAGGTGTTTGTGTTAAGGGTTAGGGTTTTGTGTTAGTGTTTGGATTAAGGTTAGTGTAGTGTAGTGTTTAGTGTTTAGGGCATGGTTTAGAGTTAGGATTAAGTTTCATGTTAGGCTTAGTTTTTGAGTTACAGATTAAGGTTAGGTTTAGGTTTAGGATTAGACTTTAGTTGTAGAATAAGTTTTAGCATTAGGGTCAGTGTTAGGGTTAGGGTTAAGAGTTATGTTTAGAGTTAGGGTTTGGAATATGGTTAGGGATAGGATTAAGGTTTGGGGGTTATAGTTATTGTTAGGGTTAGGGTTATGGCTAAAGTTAGGGGTTAGGGTTAGGGTTAGGTTTAGGGTTAGGGTTAGGGTTAGTGTTAGGGTTAAGTTTAGGTTTAGTGTCATGGTAAGTGTTAGGGTTAGGATTAGGTTTAGGGCTGGTGTTAGGTTTCTGGTTAGGGTAAGTGTGCCATTAGGGTTGGGGCTAGTGTTAGGCCATTAAGCTTAGGTTCATTTGGGTTAGGATTATGGTTAGGGTTAGGGTTAGGTTAAGGTTTAGGGTTAGGGTTATTGTTAGGGTTATGTTTAGGGTTAGAGTTAGGGTTTGAGTTAGGGTCAGGGTTAGGGTTATGTTTAGTGTTAGCGTTAGGGTTAAGTTTAGGTTTAGGAGTTAGGGTTAGTGTTAATTTTAGGGTTAGGGTTAGATTTTGGGTTAGTGTTAGGGTTAGGTTTAGGTGTTAGGGTTAGGGTTAAGGTTGAGTTAGGATTAGGTTTAGGCTAAGTGTTAGGGTTCGGGTTAGAGTTAGGTTTAGGGTTGTGTTAGGGTTACGTTTAGGGTTAGGGTTAGAGTTAGATTTAGGGGGTTGGGATTATGGTTAGGCTTAGGGTTAGGGTTATGGTTAAACTGGGATTAGGGTTAATGTGCCATTAGGGTTAGAGTTAGTGTTAAGGTTAGGCCATTTGACTTAGTGTCATTTGGGTTAGTGTTAGGGTTAGGTTTATGGTTAGGGTTCGGGTCAGATTTATGTTTTAGTTTAGGGTGGGCCCACCATTTAGATTAGGGTTAGAGTTACGGTTAAGTGTTATGTTTATGGGTTATGGTTAGGTGTTAGGGTTAAAGGTTAGGGTTTTGTGTTAGTGTTTGGATTAGGGTTTGTGTTAGAGTTGTGTTTAATGTTTATGGCAAGGTTTAGGATTAAGTTTCGGGTTAGGCTTAGTTTTTGTGTTAGAGATTAAGGTTAGGTTTAGGTTTAGGATTAGACTTTAGTTGTAGCATAAGGGTTAGGATTAGGGTTCGTGTTAGGGTTAGGGTTAAGAGTTATGTTTAAGGTTAGGGTTTGTGTTAGGGTTAGGGTTTGAATTTGGATTAGGGATAGGGTTAGGGTTAGGGGGTTAGGGTTAGGGTTAGGTTTAGGGTTAGGGTTGGTCCATAATTAATATAAGGGTTTAGTTTAGGGTTAGGATTAGTGTGCCTTTAGGGCTAGGGTTAGGTTTAGGCCATTAAGATTAGGTTCATTTGGATTATGGTTAGGGTTATGGTCAGGGTTTGGATTAGAGTTAGGTGTTAGTGTTAGGGTGAGGGTTAGGCTTAGTGTTAAGTTTAGGTTTAGGGTTAGGGTTAGGGTTAGAGTTAAATTTTAGTGTTAGGCTTAGGGTTATGGTTTAGGGTTAGGTTTAGGGTTAGGATTATTGTTTAGGTTTAGGGTTAGGGTTAGGTGTTAGGATTAGGGTTAGGGTTAAATTTAGTGTTAGGTTTTGGTTTAGGGTTAAATTTAGGATTAGGAGTTAGGGTTCAGGTTAGAGTTAGGTTTTGCGTTAGGGGTTAGGGTTAGGGTTAGGGTTATATTTATTGTTAGTTGTAATGGTTTTGGTTAGGGTTAGGGTTAGGTTTAGAATAAAGTGTTAGTGTTAGGGTTATGGTTATGGTTAGGTTAGAGGTTAGGGTTAGGTTTACGTTTAGGGGTAATATTAGGGTTAGCGTTAGGGTTAGGGTTAGGGGTTAGTGTTAGGGTTAGGGTTAGGTTTGGTTTAGGGTGAGGGTTAATGTAAGTTTTAGGTGTTAGTGTTAGTGTTAGGGCTACGGTTAGGTTTATAGTTAAAGTTAGGATTACTGTTAGGGTTAGGTTTTGGATTGGTGTTAGTTATATGGTTAAGGTTAGGGGGTTTGGGTCAGTGTTACAGTTAAGGTTAGGATAAGGGTTATGGTTAGGATTAGGAGTTAGGGTTAGGGTTCCTGTTAGGGTAAGTGTTACAGAAAGGGTTAGTGTTAATGTTAAGTGTTAGGGTTAGGGTTAAAGTTAGGGTAAGGGTTTAGTCCTAGGGATAATATTAGGGTTAGGGTTAGGGTTAGGGTTGGGTTATTGTTAGTTTTATATTTTTAATGTTAGGGTTCGGTTTAGGGTTAGATTTGGGTTAGGGTTAGGTTCAGAGTTACGGTTAGGGTTAGGGTTAAGGTTTATGGTTAGGGTTAGTGTTAATTTTAGGGTTAGGTTTTAGGGTTAGGTTTAGGGTTAGAGTAAGTGTTATTGTTAAGGTCATCAGGGTTAGGGTTAAGGGTGAGGTTAGTGTTAGATTTAGGTTTAGGGTTAAGGGTAAGGGTTACGGTTAGTATTAGAGTTAAGTTTGGGTTAGGATTAGGGTTAGAGGTTAGAGTTAGGTGTTAGTGTTAGGGTCATTGTTAGCATTAGGGTTAGTGTTAGGGTTGGGTTAGTGTTAGGGTTAGGTGTTAGTGTTAGGGTTTGGGTTGGGGTTGGGGTTGGGTTAGGGATATGGTTACGGTTAGGTTTAGGGTTAGGGTCGTTAGGTTTAGGGTTATGGTTACGGTTAGGGTTGTGTCAGGGTTAGGGTTAGGTTAAAGTTTATAGTTAGGTGTTAGGGTTTGTGTTAGGTTTAGGGTTAGGTTTAGGATTAGGGTTGGTTTAGGGTTAGATTTAGTCTTAGGGTTATGGTTAGGTTAGGGTTAGGGTTTGGGTTTAGGGTTATTGTTAATGTTAGGGTTAGGTTTAGGGTTAAAGTTAGGTTTAGGGTTAGATTTAGATTTATGTTTAATCTTAGGGTGGGCCCATCATTAGGATAAGGGTTAGAATTATAGTTAAGTATTATGTTTATTGGTTTAGGGTTAGGGGTTATGGTTAGGAGTTAGGGTTTTGTGTTAGTGTTTGGATTAGGGTTATTTTTAGTGTTGGGGTTAGTTTTTAGTGTAAGGTTTAGGGCTAGGATCAAGTTTCAGGTTTGGCTTCTTTTTTGTGTTAGAGATTAAGGTTAGGTTTAAGTTTAGGATTAGGCTTTAATTGTAGAATAAGGGTTAGGATTAGTGTTAGTATTAGGGTTAGGGTTAAGAGTTATATTTAAGGTTAGGGTTTGGATGAGTGTTAGGGATATGGTTAGGGTTAGGGGGTAAGCGTTAGTGTTATGGTTAGGGTTAGTGTTATGGTTAGGGTTGGGATAGGGTTAGTGTGCCATTAGGATTAGGGTTAGGTCATAAAGCTTAGGGTCATTTGGGTTAGGGTTGGTGTTAGGGTTAGGGGTTATTAATAGGATTAGGTTTGTTAAGGTTAGGGTTAGGGTTAGGGATAGGGTTACAATTAAGTTTTGGGTTAGGGTTAGGGTTGGGTCAGGATTAGGGTTAGGGTTAGGGTTAATCTTTAGATTTCGTTGTTAGTGTTAGGGTTAGGGTTTGTGTTAGGGTTAGGGATATTGTTATTGTTAGGTGGTAGGATTAGGGTTAGTGTTAGGGTTGGTTTAGGATTAGGGTTAATGTTAGGGTTATGGTTAGGGTTAGGGTTAAGGTTAGGGGTTAGGGTAAGTGTTAGTGTTAGGGTTAGGTTTAGGGTTAAAGTTAAGGTTAGTGTTAGGGTTAGATTTATCTTTAGGGTTATGGTGGGCGCACTCTTAGGATAATGTTTAGAATTACAGTTAAGTATTATGTTTATGGGTTAGGGTTAGGTGTTAGGTTTAAGAGTTTTTGTTTTGTTATAGTGTTTGGATTAGGGTTAGTGTTAGTGTTGATGTTAGTGTTTAGGGCAAGGTTTGGGGCTAGCATTAAGTTTAAGGTTAGGCTTATTTTTCGTGTTAGAGATTAAGGTTAGGTTTAGGTTTTGGATTAGACTTTAGTTGTAGAATAAGGGTTAGGATTAGGGTTAGTGTTAGGGTTACGGTTAAGGGTTATGTTTAGGGTTAGGGTTAGGTTTAGGGTTAGATTTAGGGTTTGGATTAGAGTTAGGGATAGGGTTAAGGTTAGGGGGTTAGGGTTAGTGTTATGGTTACAATTAGGGTTAGGGTTAGTGTGCCATTAAGGTTAGGGTTAGTGTTAGGTCATTAGGCTTAGGGTCATTTTGGTTAGGGTTAGATTTAGGGTAAGGGTTAGGGCTAGGTTTAGGGTTAGTGTTTGTTTTAGGGTTAGACTTGTGTTAAGAGTAGGGTTAGGGTTAGGGGTTAGATTTAGGTGTTAGGGTCAGGGGTAGGGTTAGGGGTAGGGCTAGGATTAGGTTTGGGGTTAGGTTAAAGGTTTAGGGTTATGATTAGGGTTAGTGTTAGGATTAGGGTTATGGTTGGGTTAGGATTAGGGTTAGGGGTTAGAGTTAGGTGTTAGGGTTAGGGATAGGGTTAAGTATACTGTTAGGGTTGGGTTAGTGTTATGGTTAGGTGTTAGGGATAGTGTTAGGGTTACGGTTAGGTTTAGGGATAGGGTTAGGGATAGGGTTATGGTCGTTATGGTTAGGGTTATGTTTAGAGTTAGTGTTAGGTTTAGACTTGGGGTTAGGGGTTAGGATAAGGGTTAGGGATAGGGTTACGGTTCTGGTTAGGGTTTGGTTAGGGATAGGGTTATGGTTAGTGTTAGGGTTAGGTGTTATGGTTAGGGTTAGGGTTAGGTTTGGGTTAGGGTTAGGGTTAGGGTTAGGGTTAGGTTTTAGGGTTACATTTAGGGTTAGGGTTAGGTTTGGTTGTTACGATTAGTGTTAGGGTTAGTGATAGGGTTAAGGTCATGCTTACGATTATGAGTAGTGTTAGGGGTAGATTTAGTGTAAGGGTTAGAGTTAGAGTTAAGGTTAGGGTTAATTTAGGGGTTGGGGTACATTTAGGGTAAGGGTTAGAGTTAGAGTTAAGGTTAGGGTTAAGTTTAGGGGTTAGGGTTAGTGTTAGGGTTAGGCTTTGTTTTGTGATTAGGGTTAGGGGTTATGATTAGGGTGAGTGCTAGTGTTAGGTTTAGGTTTAATGTTAGCGTTATGTTTAGGGGTTAGGGTTAGGGGTTAGGTATAGGGTTACTGTTAGGTTAAGGGTTAGGTTTAGGTTTAGTGTTAGGGTTAATATTAGGGGTTAGGTTTGGGGTTAGGTTTAGGTTTAGGGTTAGAGTTAGGTTTAGGGGTTAGTGTTAGGGTTAGTTTTAGGTTAGGTTTATGGCTAGATTTAGGATTCGGGTTAGGGTTAGTGTTAGGGTTTGTGTTGGGTTAGGTTTAGGGTTAGTGTTAGGGTTAGGTATAGGTTTAGGATTAGGGGTTTAGGGTTAATGTCTTGTTTAGGGTTAGGGTCGGTCCAATATTAAAATAAGGGTTAGTTTTAGGGTTAGGTTAATGTCCCTTTAGGGTTTGGCAATTAGTGTTAGGGCCATTTGGGTTAGTGTTAGGGTAAGGTATTATTTATGTTTCGGTTTAGTGTGGGCCCACGATTAGGATAAGTGTTAGAGTTCTGGTGAATGTTATGTTTATGGGTTAGGGTTAGGGGTTAGTGTTAGGGGTTATGGTTTTGTGTTAGTGTTTGTATTAGTGTTAGTGTTGGGGTTAGTGTTTAGGGCAAGGTTTAGGATTTGGATTAAGTTTCAAATTAGACTTAGTTTTGGGTTAGAGATTAAGGTTAGGTTTAGGTTTAGGATTGGACTTTAGTTGTAGAATAAGGGTTAGGATTAGGGTTAAGGTTAGGGTTAAGTTTAGATTTAAGGTTAGGGTTATGGTTAGAGTTAGGTGTTAGGGTTAGGGTTACGGTAATGGTTAGGGTTAGGGTTAGGTTTAGGGTTAGTGTTCGGTTTAGGAATAGGTTCATTTGTGTTAGGGTTAGGGTTAGGATTAGATTTATATTTAGGTTTAAGATGGTCCCACCATTAGGATAAGGGTTAGTGTTATGGTTAAGTGTTATGTTTATGGGTTAGGTTAGGGGTTAGGGTAAGTAGTTAGGGTTTTGTGTTAGTGTTTGGATTACGATTAGTTTTAGTGTTAGGTGTAGTGTTTAGGGCAAGTTTTAGGGTTGGGATTAAGTTTCAGGTTAGGCTTAGTTTTTGAGTTTAAGATTAATGTTAGGTTTAGGATTAGACTTTAGTTTTAGAATAAGGGTTAGGATTAGGGTTAGTGTTAGGGTTAGGGTTAAGATTTATGTTCAGATTGAGGGTTTGGATTATAGTTAGGGATAGGTTTAGGGTTAGGGTTAGGTTTGGGTTAGAGTTAGGGTTAGGATTAGGGTTAGGCATTAGTGTTAGGGTTAGGGTTGGGTTAGGTTTAGGGTTAGGGTTAGGTTTGGGTTAGAGTAAGGGTTAGGATTAGGGTTAGGCATTAGGGTTAGTGTTGGGTTAGGTTTAGGGTTAGGGTTAGTGTTATTGTTAGTGTTAGAGTTAGGGCTGGGTTACGTTTAGGGTTAGGGTTAGGGTTAGGGTTAGAGTTAGAGTTATGGTCAGGGGTTAGGGTTAATGTTAATGTTAAGGTTATGCTTTAGGTTTAAGATTAGTGTTAGGGTTATGGTTTAGGTTTAGTGTTAGGGTTAATGTTGGGTTAGGGTTAGGGTTAGGGTTAGATTTATGTTTAGGTTTAGGGTGGGCCCACTATTAGGATAAGGTTTAGAGTTATGCTTAAGTGCAATGTTTATGGTTTAGGTTTTGGGGGTTAGGGTTAGGGGTTAGGGTTTTGTGTTAGTGTTTGGATAAGGGTTTGTGTTAGTGTTGGGGTTAGTGTTTAGGCAAGGTTTACGGTTAGGATTAAGTTTCAGGTTAACCTTAGTTTTTGGGTTAGAGATTAAGGTTATGTTTAGGTTTAGGATTAGATTTTAGTTGTAGAATAAGGTTTAGATTTAGGGTTAGTGTTAGGGTTAGGGTTATGTTTAGGGTTGGGTTAGCGTTACGTGCCATTAGCGTTAGGGTTAGGGTTTCGCCATTAATCTTTATGTCATTTGGGTTAGGATTAGATTTAAGTTTATGGTTAGGGTTATGGTTAGATATATGTTTAGGTTTAGGGTCCACCATTAGGATAAGGGTTAGATTTATGGTTAATTGTTATGTGTATGGGTTATGGTTAGGTGTTTGTGTTAAGGGTTAGGGTTTTGTGTTAGTGTTTGGATTAAGGTTAGTGTAGTGTAGTGTTTAGTGTTTAGGGCATGGTTTAGAGTTAGGATTAAGTTTCATGTTAGGCTTAGTTTTTGAGTTACAGATTAAGGTTAGGTTTAGGTTTAGGATTAGACTTTAGTTGTAGAATAAGTTTTAGCATTAGGGTCAGTGTTAGGGTTAGGGTTAAGAGTTATGTTTAGAGTTAGGGTTTGGAATATGGTTAGGGATAGGATTAAGGTTTGGGGGTTATAGTTATTGTTAGGGTTAGGGTTATGGCTAAAGTTAGGGGTTAGGGTTAGGGTTAGGTTTAGGGTTAGGGTTAGGGTTAGTGTTAGGGTTAAGTTTAGGTTTAGTGTCATGGTAAGTGTTAGGGTTAGGATTAGGTTTAGGGCTGGTGTTAGGTTTCTGGTTAGGGTAAGTGTGCCATTAGGGTTGGGGCTAGTGTTAGGCCATTAAGCTTAGGTTCATTTGGGTTAGGATTATGGTTAGGGTTAGGGTTAGGTTAAGGTTTAGGGTTAGGGTTATTGTTAGGGTTATGTTTAGGGTTAGAGTTAGGGTTTGAGTTAGGGTCAGGGTTAGGGTTATGTTTAGTGTTAGCGTTAGGGTTAAGTTTAGGTTTAGGGGTTAGGGTTAGTGTTAATTTTAGGGTTAGGGTTAGATTTTGGGTTAGTGTTAGGGTTAGGTTTAGGTGTTAGGGTTAGGGTTAAGGTTGAGTTAGGATTAGGTTTAGGCTAAGTGTTAGGGTTCGGGTTAGAGTTAGGTTTAGGGTTGTGTTAGGGTTACGTTTAGGGTTAGGGTTAGAGTTAGATTTAGGGGGTTGGGATTATGGTTAGGCTTAGGGTTAGGGTTATGGTTAAACTGGGATTAGGGTTAATGTGCCATTAGGGTTAGAGTTAGTGTTAAGGTTAGGCCATTTGACTTAGTGTCATTTGGGTTAGTGTTAGGGTTAGGTTTATGGTTAGGGTTCGGGTCAGATTTATGTTTTAGTTTAGGGTGGGCCCACCATTTAGATTAGGGTTAGAGTTACGGTTAAGTGTTATGTTTATGGGTTATGGTTAGGTGTTAGGGTTAAAGGTTAGGGTTTTGTGTTAGTGTTTGGATTAGGGTTTGTGTTAGAGTTGTGTTTAATGTTTATGGCAAGGTTTAGGATTAAGTTTCGGGTTAGGCTTAGTTTTTGTGTTAGAGATTAAGGTTAGGTTTAGGTTTAGGATTAGACTTTAGTTGTAGCATAAGGGTTAGGATTAGGGTTCGTGTTAGGGTTAGGGTTAAGAGTTATGTTTAAGGTTAGGGTTTGTGTTAGGGTTAGGGTTTGAATTTGGATTAGGGATAGGGTTAGGGTTAGGGGGTTAGGGTTAGGGTTAGGTTTAGGGTTAGGGTTGGTCCATAATTAATATAAGGGTTTAGTTTAGGGTTAGGATTAGTGTGCCTTTAGGGCTAGGGTTAGGTTTAGGCCATTAAGATTAGGTTCATTTGGATTATGGTTAGGGTTATGGTCAGGGTTTGGATTAGAGTTAGGTGTTAGTGTTAGGGTGAGGGTTAGGCTTAGTGTTAAGTTTAGGTTTAGGGTTAGGGTTAGGGTTAGAGTTAAATTTTAGTGTTAGGCTTAGGGTTATGGTTTAGGGTTAGGTTTAGGGTTAGGATTATTGTTTAGGTTTAGGGTTAGGGTTAGGTGTTAGGATTAGGGTTAGGGTTAAATTTAGTGTTAGGTTTTGGTTTAGGGTTAAATTTAGGATTAGGAGTTAGGGTTCAGGTTAGAGTTAGGTTTTGCGTTAGGGGTTAGGGTTAGGGTTAGGGTTATATTTATTGTTAGTTGTAATGGTTTTGGTTAGGGTTAGGGTTAGGTTTAGAATAAAGTGTTAGTGTTAGGGTTATGGTTATGGTTAGGTTAGAGGTTAGGGTTAGGTTTACGTTTAGGGGTAATATTAGGGTTAGCGTTAGGGTTAGGGTTAGGGGTTAGTGTTAGGGTTAGGGTTAGGTTTGGTTTAGGGTGAGGGTTAATGTAAGTTTTAGGTGTTAGTGTTAGTGTTAGGGCTACGGTTAGGTTTATAGTTAAAGTTAGGATTACTGTTAGGGTTAGGTTTTGGATTGGTGTTAGTTATATGGTTAAGGTTAGGGGGTTTGGGTCAGTGTTACAGTTAAGGTTAGGATAAGGGTTATGGTTAGGATTAGGAGTTAGGGTTAGGGTTCCTGTTAGGGTAAGTGTTACAGAAAGGGTTAGTGTTAATGTTAAGTGTTAGGGTTAGGGTTAAAGTTAGGGTAAGGGTTTAGTCCTAGGGATAATATTAGGGTTAGGGTTAGGGTTAGGGTTGGGTTATTGTTAGTTTTATATTTTTAATGTTAGGGTTCGGTTTAGGGTTAGATTTGGGTTAGGGTTAGGTTCAGAGTTACGGTTAGGGTTAGGGTTAAGGTTTATGGTTAGGGTTAGTGTTAATTTTAGGGTTAGGTTTTAGGGTTAGGTTTAGGGTTAGAGTAAGTGTTATTGTTAAGGTCATCAGGGTTAGGGTTAAGGGTGAGGTTAGTGTTAGATTTAGGTTTAGGGTTAAGGGTAAGGGTTACGGTTAGTATTAGAGTTAAGTTTGGGTTAGGATTAGGGTTAGAGGTTAGAGTTAGGTGTTAGTGTTAGGGTCATTGTTAGCATTAGGGTTAGTGTTAGGGTTGGGTTAGTGTTAGGGTTAGGTGTTAGTGTTAGGGTTTGGGTTGGGGTTGGGGTTGGGTTAGGGATATGGTTACGGTTAGGTTTAGGGTTAGGGTCGTTAGGTTTAGGGTTATGGTTACGGTTAGGGTTGTGTCAGGGTTAGGGTTAGAGTTAAAGGTTATAGTTAGGTGTTAGGGTTTGTGTTAGGTTTAGGGTTAGGTTTAGGATTAGGGTTATGGTTAGGTTAGGGTTAGGGTTTGGGTTTAGGGTTAGTGTTAATGTTAGGGTTAGGTTTAGGGTTAAAGTTAGGTTTAGGGTTAGGTTTAGATTTATGTTTAGTCTTAGGGTGGGCCCACCATTAGGATAAGGGTTAGAATTATAGTTAAGTATTATGTTTATTGGTTTAGGGTTAGGGGTTATGGTTAGGAGTTAGGGTTTTGTGTTAGTGTTTGGATTAGGGTTATTTTTAGTGTTGGGGTTAGTTTTTAGTGTAAGGTTTAGGGCTAGGATCAAGTTTCAGGTTTGGCTTCTTTTTTGTGTTAGAGATTAAGGTTAGGTTTATGTTTAGGATTAGGCTTTAATTGTAGAATAAGGGTTAGGATTAGTGTTAGTATTAGGGTTAAGAGTTATATTTAGGGTTAGGGTTTGGATTAGTGTTAGGGATATGGTTAGGGTTAGGGGGTAAGCGTTAGTTTTATGGTTAGAGTTAGGGTTAGTGTTATGGTTAGGGTTGGGATAGGGCTAGTGTGCCACTAGGATTAGGGTTAGGCCATTAAGCTTAGGGTCATTTGGGTTAGGGTTGTTGTTAGGGTTAGGGTTAGAGTTAGTGTTAGGGGTTATTGATAGGGTTAGGTTTGTTAAGGTTAGGGTTAGGGTTAGGGTTAGGGTTAGGGTTAGGGTTAGGGTTGGGTTTACGCTTAGGGTTGGTCAGGGTTAGGGTTAGGGTTAATGTTTAGATTTAGGTGTTAGTGTTAGGGTTAGGGTTTGTGTTAGTGTTAGGGATATTGTTATTTTTAGGGGTTAGGATAAGTGTTAGTGTTAGGGTAGGGTTTAGGGTTAAAGTTAAGGTTAGTGTTAGGTTTAGGGTTACATTTATCTTTAGGGTTATGGTGGGTGCACTCTTAGGATATTGTTTAGAATTACAGTTAAGTATTATGTTTATGGGTTAGGGTTAGGTGTTAGGGTTAAAGGTTAGGTTCTTGTGTTAGTGTTTGGATTAGGATTTTTGTTAGAGTTCTGTTTAATGTTTATGGCATAGTTTAGGATTAAGTTTCAGGTTAGGCTTAGTTTTTGTGTTAAAGATTAAGGTTAGGTTTAGGTTTATGATTAGACTTTAGTTGTAGCATAAGTGTAAGGATTACGGTTAGTGTTAGGGTTAGGGTTAAGAGTTATGTTTAAGGTTATGGTTTGTGTTAGTGTTAGGGTTTGAATTTGGATTAGGGATAGGGTTAGGGGGTTAGTGTTATGGTTAGATTTAGTGTTAAGGTTTGTCCATTATTAAAATAAGGTTTTAGTTTAGGGTTATGGTTAGTGTGCCTTTGGGGTTAGGATTAGATTTACTCCTTTAAGATTATGTTCATTTGGATTATGGCTCGTGTTAGGGTTAGGGTTTGGATTAGGGTTAGGGTTAGAGTTAACAGTTGGTGTTAGGGTTAGTGTTAGTGTTAAGGTTAGCGGTATGTTTAGGCTTAGTGTCAGGGTTAGGTTTATGGGTAAGTGTTAGGGTTAGGGTTTGGGTTAGGGCTAGTGTATGTTTCGGATCAGGGTAATTGTGATATTATGTTTAGGGTTAGTGTTAGGTTTAGGCCATTAGGCTTAGGGTCATTTGGGTTAGGGTTATGGTTAGGGTTTGTGTTAGGTTTGGGGGTTAGGGTTAGGTTTAATGTTAGTGTTAGGGTTAGGATTTAGGGTTACGGTAAGGGTTAGATTTATGTTTTGGTTTAGGGTGGGCCCACCATTAGGATAAGGATTAGAGTTATATTTAAGTGTTATGTTTATGGATTAGGTTTAGGGGTTAAGGTTAACAGTTATGGTTTTGTGTTAGTGTTTGGATTAGGATTAGTGTTAGTGTTGGGTTTAGTGTTTATGGCAAGTTTTAGTGTAAGGATTAATTTTCAGGGTAAGGTTAGTTTTTGAGTTAGAGATTAAGGTAAAATGTAGGATTAGACTAGTTGTAGAAAAAGTGTTAGGATTAGAGTTAGTGTTGGGGTTAGGGTTAGGGCTTTAGGATTAGGGTAAGGTTACGATTAGGGTTAGAGTTAGAGTCATTAGGTTTAGGTTTATGGTTAGGCTTAGGGTTAGGGTTGGGTTTATGGTTAGGGTTAGGGTTAGGTTTAGGGTTTGGTTAGGGTTAGGTGTTTTGTTAGGGATATGTTTAGGTTTAGGGAGGGCCAACCATTAGGATAAGGGTTAGAGTTATGTTTAAGTGTAAAGTTTATTGGTCAGTTTTAGGGATTAGGATTAGGGGTTAGGGTTTTTTGTTAGTGTTTGTATTAGGGTTTGTGTTAGGGTTAGGGTTAGTGATTAGGGCAAGTTTTAGTGTTAGGTTTAGGATTAGTGTTCTTTTAGGGTTAGGGTTAAGGTTAGGTTTAGGTTTAGGTTTAGGCCATTATGCTTAAGGTCATTTAGATTAAGGTTAGGGTTAGGATTAGGGTTTGGGTTCAATTTAGGGTTTAGGTTTAAGGTAAGTTTTAGGGTTAGGGTTAGTGTTATGTTTAGGTTTAGGGTTATATTTAGGGTTAGTGTTAGGGTTCGGGTTAGGGTTAGGGTTACGATTAGGGTTATATTTACGGGTTAGAGTTAAGTGTTAGGGTTAGGGTTAGTGTTAGAGTTACGGGTTAGGGTTACTGGTAGTGGTTAGGGTTAGGGTTATGGTTAGGGTGTAAAGTTAGGTTTAGGGTTAGCTTTATGTTTAGGTTTAGGGTGGGCCCACCATTAGGACAAGGGTTAGAGTAATTTTTAAGTGTTATGTTTATGGGTTAGGATTAGGGTTAGGGTTAGGGTTAGGTTTAGGGTTGGGTTAGGGTTAGGGATAGTGTTAGGGTAGGATTAGGTGTTAGGGTTATGGTTGGGGTATGGTTTAGATTTAGTGTTAGTTTTTGGTTTAGGTTTAGGGTTAGGTTTATGTTTAGGGTTAGTATTAGATTTATGTTTAGGTTTAGTGTGGGCCCACAATTAGTATAAGGGTTCGAGTTATGGTTAAGTGTTATGTTTATGTGTTCAGGATACTTGTTATGTTTAGGGGTTAGGGGTTTCTGTTAGTTTTTTTATTAGGGTCAGTGTTATTTTTTGGGTTATTATTTAGGGCAAGGTTTAGTGTTTGGACTAAGTTTCAGGTTAAGCTTACATTTTGGGTTAGAAATTTGGGTTAGGCTTAGGTTTAGGATTATACTTTAGTTGTAGAAAAAGGGTTATTATTAGGGTTAGTGTTAGGGTTAGGGTTAAGAGTTATGTTTAGGGTTGTGGTTTGTATTAGGGTTATGGATAGGGATAGACTTAGGATGTTAGTGTTAGGGTTAGTGTTTTTTTTATGGTTAGAGTTAGGGGTTATGGTTATGGTTGTGATTAGGGTTAGGGTTAGGTTTAAGGTTCGGGTTAGAATTAGGATTAGGATTAGGGTTAGGGTTACTGTTAAGGTTAGGTTTAGGGGTTAGGGTTAGGATTAGGGATAGGGCTAGTACAGGGTTAGAGCTAGTGTTTAGTTTCGGGTACGGGTTATGTTTAGGGTTAGCGTTAGGGTTAGGTTTAGGTTTAGGGTTAGGGTGAGTGTTATGGTTTAGGGTTAGAGTTAATGTTAGAGTTGAATTAGGTTTAATATTGGTGTTAGGTTTAGGTGTTAGAGCTAAGTGTAATGGTTAGGTTTAGGATTAGGGTTAGGATTAGTGTTAATATTAGGGTTAGTGTTAGGGTTAGGGGTTAGGATTAGGGTTAGGGATAGTGTTATGTTTTAAGGTTAGGGTTAGGGTAAGGTTTATGGTTAGGGTTAGTGTTAGATTTATGTTTAGATTTAGAGTAGGCTCACCATTAGGATAAGGGTTAGAGTTATGCTTGAGTGTTATGTTTATTGGTTAGGGTTTGGGGTTAGCGTGAGTGTTAGGGTTAGGGTTTAGATTAGGATTAAATATAGGTTTAGGGTTAGGGGGTTAGTGTTAGTGGTAGGGGTTAGGGATTAAGTGTTAAGGTTATAGCTAGGGTTAGGGTTAGTGTTAGGGATTAGTGTTAGGGTTAGGGTTATGGTTAGGGTTAGGGTTAGGGAAAGGGTTAGATTTAGGATTCGGTTTAGGGTCAAGGTTAGGGTTAGGGTTAAAATTAGGTTTAGAGGTTAGAGTTAGGGTTAGGGATAGAGTTAGTTTTAGGTTTAGGACTAGTGTTAGGGTTTGGGTAAGGGTTAGATTTACCATTACGTATAATGTTAGGGTTAGGGTTAAGGTTAGGGTTACGGTTAGTGTTAGTGTTAGGTTTGGGTTAGGGTTAGAGTTAGTGTTAGGTCTTGCCAGAGTAATCTGATCACCTTGTCTGACCAAGTGACTAAACTCTTGGACGAGGGAAAATGGAAGCTGCTGCTGACATCCCTGGTCTCCACGGCCAGCAAATCCCTGGGGCGAGCGGCAAGGGGTGGCACAGTGGGGCCCTTCCCAGACTTTCTGGGTGCATTGCCAGCAGCAGAGAAACCCCAGGTTATTTATTGCCACCCAAATCTGTGGCTAATTCAGCCAAGAAGAAGCAGCTGATGAGCTCTTCTACAAACAACTGAGTGTAGCCTCAAGATCGCTACCTCTAGTCCTTGTGGGAGACTTCAAGTTCCCAGATATAGGCTGGGAGTATAATACAGCAGAAAGGAAGCAGTCGCGGAGGTTCGTGGAGTGTGTGGAAGACAACTCCCTCACACAGCCGGTGAGCGAACCGACAAGGGACAGTGCCCTCCTGGACCTGCTGGACAACCAACTGAACATGAGCCAGCAGTGTGCCCAGGTGGCCAAGAAGGCCAATGGCATCTTGACTTGTATCAGAAACGGCGTAAACAGCTGGTCCAGGGAGGTTATTCTCCCTCTGTACTCGGCACTGGTGAGACTGCACCTCGAGTACTGTGTTCAGTTCTGGGCCCCTCACCACAAGAAGGATGTTGAGGCTCTGGAGCGAGTCCAGAGAAGAGCAACGAAGCTGGTGAAGGGGCTGGAGACCAAATCTTATGAGGAGCGGCTGAGAGAGCTGGGGTTGTTTAGCCTGGAGAAGAGGAGGCTGAGGGGAGACCTTATTACTCTCTACAACTCCCTGAAGGGAGGTTGTGGAGAGGAGGGAGCTGGCCTCTTCTGCCAAGTGACAGGGGACAGGACGAGAGGGAATGGCCTCAAGCTCCGCCAGGGGAGATTTAGGCTTGAGATAAGGAAAAATTCTTCACGGAAAGGGTGGTTAGGCACTAGAACAGTCTACCCAATGAGGTGGTTGAGTCACCGTCCCTGGAGGTGTTTAAGGTGAGGGTGGATGAGGTACTTATGGGCATGGTTTAGGGATTGGTGGGAATGGTTGGACTCGACGATCCGGTGGGTCTCTTCCAACCTGGTTATTCTGTGATTTTGTCATTCTGTTATTCTAATTGGTTCCCTCCACTCGACCTGGGTTTGGGGTCGAAGGCTGCAGGAGGATGAGGTGCTGTAAGGGTGATGCCTGCCTTCATCCCTCCTTCCTCAGCAGCTCCATCGGGAAAGCCAGAGCCACAAGCAAAGCCATCCACATGCACCAGGGGGGTGAAAAGCGCAAAATGTTCTATGAAGCTTAAAAAGCAAGCAGTGGAATAAGGGGAGGAGAAACCTCTTGTGCTCCCTCTTGGGAGCAAGGTCCAGCTCTGCTTAACCCTGTGTAACAGCAGAGATTCAACATAGCAGAACTTGCAAAAATCCCCATTGATTTAAGACAATTTGATGAGGAAAGGGATGGGATTGTGGCAGCCCGGGTGCTCCAGGCTTGGGTGGATGTTCCCTTGGCTGGTTACAAAAGTGGCTGGTTGTCTGAGGCCAGAGAGTGAATGGAGTTAAATCCATTGAGAGATGGTCACAAGCAGTGTTCCCAGGCCTCGGTATTTAACCTCTTTTATCGGTGACCTGGATGAGAAGACCATGTGCTCCCTCAGTCAGAATGCAGGTGACACCAGGCTGAGAAGGAATGTTGATCTGCTCGAGGGAACAGGATCTGAAGCGGGTAAATCCATGGTGCGAGGGCAAAACAATGGGGTTCACACGGTTCATCCCTGAATCCTGCCCTCAAGTCACAACAACCACATGCAACACTGCAGGCTCATGACAAAAACGTAACTTGAAAAGATTTATTAATGACAACAAACAACATTTCATTATTTATTCCTAGACTAACATGTTTCTACCTAGACAATGCCAATCACTTCCCAAGACTTCTGCTGTCCAGCCCCGACTACCGTCCATCCCCTTGGCGGGCAGGCCAGGGGTTGGGTGGACAGGAGCAGGTTGGGCAGTGGCAGAAGATCGGAGCGGGGTGGTGCGGTGGTGTTGGCCGGGGAGCGGCAGCAGGTGCTGCTGGTCCATCCCCCGCAAGCCCTGGGGGGTGGAATGGAAGCAGGCTGTTCCCGGGCCCCTGCCCAGCATCGGGCCTGGGCCACCAGTCGGGTCGTGGAGGGGGCCCAATGAAGAGTGGGGCAGGAGGAGAGCGGCGTTGGGGTGGATGGGAAGGACCAGCCCGAGCCGCCTCCTGGCCTCCATCGGGGCTGTGTCTGCGGCAACGTCTGGCTGGGGCTGGACCAGCACTGGTGCTTGGGGCATCGGGGTCAGCCCACGCATCGGTTGCTGTGACGTTGGAGGCTGCACAGGCCTGGGGTCCATTCTCCTCCTCTGCACCTCCTGCTGTCGCCAGAGCATCACCCCTTCTCTTTCTTGTGCGTTTGCCCCCCTGCCTAGGGCTCCGTGGGGCTGCAGCCGGGGCTCGCTCTCTTTCCCCAGGGCATTCCGTGCACATCCTGAGGAGGTGGGGCTGATCTCTCTGGAAGAAGGGGCCGTAGAAGAAGTGCAGCTGCAGAACACAAAGGAGACGAGTCAGTGCCATCGTTTTCGGAAAGGGAAAACCCAAGACTCCCTAGACAAGCCTTTGCAGCAGGAAAGACATGCGTGGCTGTGACAAAGGGCTCCCTGGGACCTTGGATACCTCCAGGTTCTCCTGAATCAAATGTTTGGATTGAGCTTCTTTAAGGAATGACCACACTGGAGTTCTCAGCGTTTGGGAGCAGAGAAACAAAGTTTTCCCAAGCCTGAGAACTGAGGGAGAACCTCAAATACCACTGGTTTTCAGCCCCCTCATCGTGCAGTGGTCATGTCCGGAATAACGTGATGCTGACGTGTGTCTCGTCATCGTTCAGCAGATGCCACAAGAAGAATGAAACCCTTGGTCCAGCAAGATGCAGAGTGAGCAGGAAAAGAGCCCCGAGCGATGGGACTGTGATGGTGTTTCATATCCCTAACCAAATCCCTCTGGTCAGCGCTTCTGTACCTGCAAATTCCTGCATAGAGAATTCCTCACCATGACCCTGAGACCAAATTGGTCCATCTGCTCCATCCCCATCCTCACTGGCTGCCTGGGAAAGGTGTATTTTATCACGATGGGGCCTTCACCCAACCGAATTTCCTGAGGACTCTTTTGAGAGAGAGGAACCATCTTACCCTGCCCAGAGTCTGTCCTGCTGCTGTCATTGCTTGCAGCTCCCCAACAGAGAGAGAGATGCAAGAATCCTCTGCCACTTGGTTGAATCCATGGAGGGAAAGCTGGGCGATAAAGTCTGCCATGCACGTACTTCCAAAAACCCTGTGTGGTCCTTTCTTCCTCAGCACTCCCTTCTCAAACATATTTTCGGCGATCACCAGCCAGTGTCCGTTGCCTCCCCACCAGAGTGACTGGAAGCGAGGGCTGGTGACCATCTCCCAGAGCTTCTTGAGGAAGGTGCAGGGAGAAGTGGTGCTGGCTCCTCGTAAACCGGCACAGGCTGGTTCCTCCGAGTCAGAGGAGGAGTCCGGTGAAGGTGACTTCATGTTACGTCTCATTGCTGAGCTCGGGTAAAGCTTGGAGACTCGGCCCTTTCCCTGAGCAGCGAGACTGAGTCCTGCCTGTCAGCGGGACGAAGGACTGCGGCGTCTGAAGCCTCGGTGCCTGGGCAGCACCACGACAAGTGCCTCCTGGTCACTGCGATGCCTGGGTCCCCTCATTGTGACATCACAGTGTGGCAGGCGCCACTTGGCAAATGGAAGCGGGAGGGAGAACACGTTCTACAAAGTCCTTTTTCTTTCCATGGAGAGCGCTGCTTTGAGCCAAGGATGAACCTAACTGCGTTTGCAGCTGGAATATCCTGCTAGGGCAGCATGGCATCCCATTTGTCATGGGAATTGATCCCAGTGAGGTACTGGGAGTACTGCAGCACTAGGTATCAAAGAGCTGAAGTATTTCCATTGGATCCCCTTCTCCCCTGGCAGAAACACCCATGCCTTCTCCAATGGAGAAACTCCTGCTCTGGGACATCCACCGTCACTGACATGAAGTGGAAGGGGAACAAATGCTGGATTCTGCATGAGGGATTTGTTCACGCCAGGCACAAGGATAAAGCTGGGAGAGGAGTGGCTGGAAATCAGCCCCGTGGAGAAGGATGTGGGCGGCTGGTGGGCAGCAGCCCGGTGGGAGCCAGCTGAATGTCCTGGCAGGTGAGAGGGCAAACGTCCTCGTGGGGTGCATCCAACGGAGCACGAGCGGTCAAGGGTGGTGACTGCTGAGTTTGGCGTTGCTGCAGCCTCCCCTCGAGCACTGTGTGCCGGTCAGACGGTGTCATTTGAGAAGGCTGGTAAGGTGCTTGAAGGTGTCAGGATGGGGGCAAGTAAGGTGGTGAGAAGGCTGGAGGGCGTGTCCTGTGAGGAGCACCTGAGGAGCCTGCGGCACTGGACATCAAGTTGCCCCAGAGCTGAACTCCTTCCCTTGGGCATCTTCCCCGCCGTGCAGAAATGCCTGTGCCCTCTTCTATGGAATAACCTCTGCTCTGGGATTTCCCAAGTGCTGCTTCTGTTGCTACTGTCCAGGTTCCCAGGTGATGCTCTCAGCTTTCAGCAGCCTCTCCTTGTTGCTCCACAGGGTGAGTAATTTTTGAAATGCCACTTAAGTATATTGTGCAGTTGAAATAAACTTGTGCACCAACTCAGAACAAGCATTTTTGTTGTTCCATGCTCGGCCCTTGTGAAGCACCACCCCATGCCTCAGGTATTCACAGAAGTGTTGAAGTTGATGAAGATCTTGAAGATCTTTGAGTCTAACCCTAAGCCTAAAACTGCCAAGCCCAGCACTAGACCATGTCCCCAACAACACTTCCACATGGCTTTCAAACACCTTCAGGGGTGGAGACTCCACTACTTCCCTGGGCAGCCTCTGCCAGAGCCTGAGAACTCTTTTGGCGAAGGAAACTCTTTGGATTTTGAGTCTAAACCTCCCCTGGTACAACCTGAGGCCCTTTTTTCCTGTCCTCTCACTGGTTACTTAAGAGTGGAGACCAGCGTCCAACTCAGCACAAACAGCTTTCCGGGAGCTGCAGAGAGCGATGAGGTCTCCTCTCAGCCTCCTCTTCTCCAGGCTACACAGCCCCAGGTCCCTCAGCTGCTCACAGAAACCCTGGGCTCCAGACTCTTCCCCAGCTCCACCCCATTCTCCGGACATGCTCCAGCCCCTCAGTGTATATCTTGCACTGAGGGTTCCAAAGCTGAACCCGGAGTTGAGGTGTGGCCTCCCCAGCACCTAGAGCAGGGGGACCATCCCTTCCCTGCTCTTGCTGGCCACCCCTTGGCTGATCCAAGCCAGGATGCTCTTGGCCTTCGTGGCCACCTGGGCCACTGCTGGCTCCTGGTCACCTGCTGTCAAGCAGCACACTTAAGGCTTTTTCCACTTGGAAAAAATCCCAACAAGCAGTAGAGAACAGTCACAATATCATCCCAAGTATTGACCAGAGGCAACCAGCTCCCTCCAAACCTGCCTGTTTCCCTAACCTAAATGCCCAGGCATTTTCCACCCTGTCAAGCTTGAAGAACAACTGCACGTGACCAATTTGTCATCGACTGCAAGCGGCTGCAGGACGGCCGTGGCTTTGGGCAGTTGGCTGCTGGCCGCTGAAGGGGAGATGGGGCCGGCTCCGCCCTGCCAGCCCCTGTGTGGCACGATGCCCCAAATTTCTCCCCCCAGATTTGTGCCCCGAGACAGACCAAGGAACTTTGCCACACAGTCCTTGTGATGGGCAGGAGGAGGTGTGTCCTTTGGGCAGCACGGCAGAGTGACCGGAGACTGACAGTAGCCACACATTCCCTCCAAAGCCATCTGGGAACAACATACTTTGCTTTAACATCAAGGCTAGGTCTCAGTTACAATATTCAGTGGGGTGGGGATAGCTGCTGCTGACATCCCTGGTCTCCACGGCCAGCAAATCCCTGGGGCGAGCGGCAAGGGGTGGCACAGTGTGGCCCTTCCCAGACTTTCTGGGTGCATTGCCAGCAGCAGAGAAACCCCAGGTTATTTATTGCCACCCAAATCTGTGGCTAATTCAGCCAAGAAGAAGCAGCTGATGAGCTCTTCTACAAACAACTGAGTGTAGTCTCAAGATCGCTACCTCTAGTCCTTGTGGGAGACTTCAGTTTCGCAGATATAGGCTGGGAGTATAATACAGCAGAGAGGAAGCAGTCCCGGAGGTTCCTGGAGTGTCTGGAAGACAACTCCCTCACACAGCCGGTGAGCGAACCGACAAGGGACGGTGCCCTCCTGGACCTGCTGTTTGCGAACAGAGAAGGACTGGTGGGGGATGTGAAGGCTGGAGGACGCTTGGGGCAAAGCGATCATGAGATGATAGAGTTCTCGGTGCAGGGTGAGATGAAGAAGGTGGAGGTTAGCAGAAGAGTCGCCCTCAACTTTCAGAGAGCAGACTTTGGACTGTTCAGAAGGCTGGTGTGAAAAGTCCCATGGGAGGCGCTCCTTAAGGGCAAAGGTGTCCATGAGGGCTGGGCGCTCTTCAAGAAGGAACTCCAAGCAGTTCAGGAGAAAGCCGTCCCCAAGTTCCGGAAAAGTAGCCGGCGGGGTAAGAAACCAGCATGGCTGAGTATGGAGGTCCTGAGAGACATCAATAGGAAGAGGAGGGTCTACGACCTCTGGAGGAAGGGGCAGGCATCCTGGGTGGACTATAGGGAGGAAGCCAGAACGTGCAGGGAAAAAGTCAGGAGTGCTAAAGCCCAACTAGAAATGCGATTGGCCAAGTCTGTGAAAGACAACAAAAAGTCTTTCTACAAATACATCAACAGCAAAAGGAGGGCTAGGGAGAATCTCCAGTCCCTAGTAGGTGCAGAGGGAACAACAGTAACAGGGGACGAAGACAAGGCTGAAGTGCTCAATGCCTACTTTGCCTCAGTCTTTAACAGTAAGGAAAATTGTCCCCTCTGTGCACAACCCCAGGGGCTGGAAGAGAAGTATGAGATTCCCAAGGTCCGAGAGGAGGTGGTTAGAGACTTGCTTGCCAGGCTAGATGCCCACAACTCCATGGGGCTGGATGGAGTCCACCCAAGAGTTTTGAGGGAACTGGCGAATGTGCTGGCCAAACCCCTTTCCATCATCTTCCAACGGTCCTGGATGACTGGGGAGGTTCTGCTGGACTGGAGGCTGGCTGATGTCGTGCCCATCTATAAGAAGGGGTGCAGGGAGGATCCGGGGAACTACAGGACTGTCAGTCTGACCTCGGTACCAGGTAAAGTCATGGAGCGGGTGATCTTGAGTGCGATCATGAAGCACTTGCAAGAGAACCAGGTGATTAGACCCAGTTGACACGGGTTCATGAAAGGCAGGTCTTGCCAGACTAATCTGATCACCTTCTATGACCAAGTGACTAAACTCTTGGACGAGGGAAAGGCTGTGGATGTGGTTTTCCTGGACTTCAGTAAAGCCTTTGATACAGTTTCTCATAGCATTCTGCTTTGGAAACTGTCGGCCTCTGGCCTGGATGGGTGCACACTCTCCTGGGTGGAAAACTGGTTGAATGACGGGGCCCAGAGGGTGGTGGTAAATGGAGTTAAATCCAGCTGGAGGCCAGTGACAAGTGGGGTTCCCCAGGGCTCAGTCCTGGGTCCAGTCCTGTTTAATGTCTTTATCAACGACCTGGATGAAGGCATTGAGTCCTCCAGTAGCAAGTTTGCAGATGACACCAAGCTGGGAGAAAGTGTGGATCTGCTGGAGGGTCGGGAGGCTCTGCAAAGGGACCTGAACAGGCTGGACTGCTGGGCTGAGACCAACGGCAGGAGGTTTAACAAGGCAAAATGCCGGGTCCTGCACTTGGGGTACAACAACCCTGAGCAAATCCAGACTAGGAGACGTCTGGCTGGAAACTGCCAGGAGGAGAAGGACCTGGGGGTGCTGGTTGGCAGCGACTGAACATGAGCCAGCAGGGGCCCAGGTGGCCAAGAAGGCCAATGGCATCTTGGCTTGTATCAGAAACGGCGTGACCAGCAGGTCCAGGGAGGTTATTCTCCCACTGTACTCAGCACTGGTGAGACCGCACCTCGAGTGCTGTGTTCAGTTCTGGGCCTCTCACCACAAGATTGATGTTGTGGCTCTGGAGCGAGTCCAGAGAAGGGCAACGAAGCTGGTGAAGGAGCTGGAGAACAAATTTTATGAGGAGCGGTTGAGAGAGCTGGGGTTGTTCAGCCTGGAGAAGAGGAGGCTGAGGGGAGACCTTATTACTCTCTACAACTCCCTGAAGGGAGGTTGTGGAGAGGAGGGTGCTGGCCTCTTCTCCCAAGTGATAGGGGACAGGACGAGAGGGAATGGCCTCAAGCTCCGCCAGGGGAGATTTAGGCTTGAGATTAGGAAAAAGTTCTTCACGGAGAGGGTGGTTAGGCATTGGAACAGTCTGCCCAGGGAGGTGGTTGAGTCACCGTCCCTGGAGGTGTTTAAGGTTAGGGTAGATGAGGTGCTTAGGAGCATGATTTAGGGAATGGTGGGAATGGTTGGACTCGACGATCCAGTGCGTCTCTTCCAACATGGTCATTCTGTGACTCTGTGTGTGATTCCATCCCCTGCTGCATCTCTTTCTGCTCCATCTGGTGCATCTGCTGTTGCATATGCTGCTGCTTCATCTACTGCTGCATCTCCTGTTAAATCTCCTGCTGCTTCATCTCCTTCTGAAGATTCTGCTGAATCTACTGCTGAACATGCATCCCCGGCTGCATTTCCTGTTGCTGCATCTCCCGCTTCATATCGTACCGCGTCTCCTCATTGCTGCATTTCCTTCTGCTGCATCTCCTGCTGCATCATCTTCTGCAGCACCTTCTGCTGCTACATCTCCTACTCAACCTGCATCTCCTGATGCATCAGCTGCTCCATCTATTGCTGCTACATCTGCTGCCTCTGCAGGCGCATCTGCATCACCTGCTGCTGCATCACTTGCTGCATTACCTCCTGCTGATTCATCAGCTGCTCCATTTCCTGATGCTTCATGTACTCTGCATCTCCTGCTACACTTGCTGCTGCTGCATCTTTTTCTACTTGATGTCCTCCTGCATCTCCTGCTGCTGCATCTGCTGCTTCATCTCCTGCTGCATCCATCTGCGGATGCATCTGCAGAAGCATCTCCTTTTCCTGCTGCATCTGCTGCTCAATCATCTACGGATGCACCTAGTGCTTCTGCATTTCAGCTGCATATCCTGTTGAAGGCATCTGCGGCTGCATCTCCTGCTGAATCTCCTGTTGCACTTCCTGCTGTAACTGCTGATGCTTATGTTGCTATTTCATCTCCTGCTGCATCTCCTGCTGAATCTTCTTCTGCAGAATCTCCTCCAGCATCTCCTGCTACTATTCCTGCTGATGTATCTCCTGCTGCATCTCCTACTGCATCCCCTGCTGCTGAATCTCCTTCAATATCTCCTGCTGCATCTCCTGCTGCATTTTCTACTGAATCTCCTGCTGCAGAATCTGTTGATGCATTTCCTGCTGATGCATCTCCTGCTCAGTCTCTTGCTGCTGCAACTCCTGCTGAATCTGCTGCTGCCTCTGGTGTGGCTGCATATTTATTTACTGCATATCCTGCTGCTGCATCTCCGGCTGCTGCATCTCGTTCTGCTACATCTCCTTCTGCATCTCCTGCTACAGCATCTCCTGCTGTATCTGCTGAATTTGCCGTTGCATCTGCTGCTGCTTCATCTCTTGCTGCATCTCCTGATAGGTCTCCTGCTGCTGCATCTGCTGTTGCATCCTCTTCCACTGCATCTGTTGCTGCATCTGATGATAATTTCTCTTTTGCTGCATTTACGGTGGCTGCATCTCCTGCTATATTTCCTTCTGCTGCATCTTCTTTACTTCATCTACTACTCTGCACATCCTGCTGCTGCATCACCTCCCTCTGCATCTCCGGCTGAATCGCCTGTAGCAGATCCTGCTTCTTCATACCCTGCTGCTACATCTCCTAGTGCATATGATGCTGCTGCATCTGCTGTTACTTCTGCTGCTGCTGCATTCCCTGCTGCATCTCCTGATGCTGCAGCTCCTTCTGCATCTCCTTCTGTGTCTCCTGCTACTACATTCCCTGCTGCTGCATTTCCTGCTTTATCTCCTGATGCTGCAACTCCTTCTGCATCTTCTGCTGATGCATCTCCTGCGGAATCTGCTGCTGCTGCATCTCCTGTTGCATCTGCTTCTGATGCATCTGCGGCTACATCTCTGCTGCTGCATCTCTTGCTGCATTGCCTGCTTCATCTGCTGATGCATCTGTGGCTGCTCTATGTCCTGCTACATCTCGTCATCCTATCTCCTGCTACATATCCTGCTGCTGCATCGCCTAATACATCTCATGATAATGCTTCATCTCCTGCTACTGCATCTCCTGCTGCACCTACTGCTGCTGCATTTCCTTCTGCATCTTCTGCTGCTGCATCTCCTGCTGATGGGTCTGATGCAGCATCTCTTGCTCTTGCATCTCCTGCTACATCTCTTGCTGCTGCATTACCTGCTCTATCTCCTCCTACTGCATCTCCTCCTGCTGCATATCCTGCCTCTGTATATACTGCTGCCTTTCCTGCTGCTGCATCTCCTGCTGCTGAATCTCTTTCTGCATCTCCTTCATCTGAATCTCCTGCTGCTCTATTACTTTCTGCATCGACTCCTGATGCGTGTCCTGCTGCTGCATCGGCTTTTGCTGCATCTGCTTCTGCATCTCTTGCTGATGCATCTCCTGCTAAATCTGCATCTCCTGCTGCATCTGCTTCTGCATCTCCTGCTGCTTCATCTCCTGCTCTTGCATCTCCTTCTGCTGAATCTCCTCCTCAATCTCAGGCGGCATCTCATGCTGCTATATATCCTGCTACATCTCCTGACATATCTCCTTCTGAATCTCCATCTCCTGCTGCTTCTTTTGCAGTTGAATCTCCTGCTTCTTAATCTCCTGCTGCTGCTTCTGCTGCATCATCTACTCTTTCTCCATAACCTGCTGTATCTCCTGTTGATGCACCATATCATGCTGCTGCATATGTTGAAGAATCTCTTCCTACTGCATCTTCTGCTGAATCTTCATTTCCTGCTGCATCTGCTTCTGCATCTCCTGCTGCTGCTGCATCTCCTGCTGCTTCTCCTGCTACTGCATCAGTTGCTGCTGAATCTCCTGATGAATCTCCTACTGCATCTCCTTCTGAATATGCATCTCCTCAGATATCTCCACCTGCTGCCACTCCTACTGCCGCGTTTGCTTCTGCATCTCCTGCTGCACCTCCAGCTGCTGAATCCCCCGATACCGTTTCTGCTACTGAACATCCTTTGTCTGCTGCTGAATCTCCTGCTGCTGAATCTTCTGCTGCATCTCCTACTGCTGCATTTCTTGCTGCATCTCATGCTGCTGCATCTTATTCTGCTACATCTCCTTCTGCATCTCCTGCTACAGCATCTTCTGCTGAATCTTCTCCTACTGCATCTCCTGTTCCATCTCCTCCTGCTGCATGTCGTGCTGAGTCTTTTGCTGCATCTCCTGCTGCTGCAGCTTTTGCTTTTGCATCTCCTTCTGCTGAATCTCTGGCGGCATCTCATGCTGCTACATATCCTGCTACATCTCCTGACGTATTTCTTTGTGAATATGCATCTCCTGCTGCTGAATCTCCTGCTGCTGCGTCTGCTGCATCATCTCCTCTTTCTCCATAACCTGCTGTATCTCCTGTTGATGCATCATATCATGCTGCTGCATATGTTGAAGGATCTCTTCCTACTGCATCTTCTGCTGAATCTTCATTTCCTGCTGCATCTGCTTCTGTATCTCCTCCTGCATATCCTGCTGCTTCTCCTGATGCTGTATCAGTTGTTGCTGAATCTCCTGGTCCATCTCATGCAGCATCTCATGCTTCTACATATCATGCTGAATCTCCTTATGCCGTCTCTGCTGCCAAATCTCATTCTGCTGAATCTCCTGCTCCATCTACTGCTGGTACATCTCCTACTGCTCCATCACCTTCTGCATGTGCTGCTGCAGCATCTCCTAATGCTGCATCTCTTGTTGCTGCATCTGCTGGTGCTGCACCTGCTGAAACATCTGCTTCTGCATCTCCTGCTGCTGCATCTCCTGCTGCATCTTCGTCTGAACTTTTTGGTGCTGCATTTCCTGCTGATGCATATTCTCCTTCAACTCCTGCTGCTGCATTACCTTCAGCTGAATTTTCTACTGAATCTCCTGCTGCAGAATCTCCTACGGAATTTCCTGCTGCACAATCTGCTGATGCATTTCCTGCTGATGCATCTCCTGCTGAATCTCCTGCCTCTTCATCTCCTTCTGCTGAATCTCCTGCCTCTTCATCTCCTGCTGCTGCAATTCCTGCTGAATCTGCTGCTGCCTCTGGTGCGGCTGCATCTTCTTTTACTGCATCTCGTGCTGCTGCATCTCTGGCTGATTTCCTGCTGCATTTCCTTCTGTTGAATCTCCTGCTGCATATTCTGGTGCATCACCTGCTGAATATGCATCTCCTGCTACATCTCCTGCTGATACACCTTATGCAGCTGCAGCTGCTTCTGCATATCCTGCTGCATCTGCTGTTGCCAAATCTCTTGCTTTTGCATATCCTACTGAATTTCCAGCAGCATCTCGTGCTGATGCAATTCTTGCTGCATCTCATCCTGCATAATTTGCTGCTGCATCTGCTGCTGCTTCTGGTGATGCTACATCTCCAGCTGCATCTGCTGCTTCATCTGCCCCTGTATCTCCTGCTGCATATGGTTCTGCATCTTCTGCTGCATATGGTGCTGCTTCTCCTGCTGCTGCATCAGTTCCTGCTGAATCTCCAGATGAATCTCCTGCAGCATCTCCTGCTTCTACATATCATGCTGAATCTCCTTTTGCATCTCTTTCTGAATATGCATCTCCTGATGCATCTCCTGCTGCTTTATCTCCTGATGCCGTTTCTGCTGCTGAACATCGTTTGACTGCTGATGAATAGCCTTTGTCTGCTGATGAATATCCTTTGTCTTTTGCTGAATCTCCTGCTGTTGAATCTCATGCTGCTGAATCTCCTGCTGTATCTGCTGCTGCTGCATCTCCTAGAGCTGCATCACCTTTTGCATGTGCTGTTGCAGCATCTCCTGCTGCCGCATCTCCTATTGCTTCATCTGCTGGTGCTGCACCTGCTGCAACATCTGCTTCTGCATCTCTTGCTGCTGCACCTTCTGCTGCATCTTTGTCTGAATCTTTTGGTGCTGCATTTCCTCATGATGCATATTGTGCATCAACTCCTGCTGCTTCATTACATTCTGCATCTATTCCTGTTGTATTTCTGGCTGCTGCATCTCCTGCTGCTGCATCTGCTGATACTGCATGTGCTGCTGCATCTCCTGCTACATCTCTTGGTGCTGCATCTTCTGGTGTTGCATCTCCTGCGGCATCACCCGCTCCTCTATCTCCTGCTGCTTCATCTCATGATGCATCCTCTCCTCATGCATCTGCAGAAGTATCTCCATTTCCTGCTGCATCTGCTGCTCAATCTTCTACTGATGCATCTAGTGCTTCTGCATTTCCTCCGGAAGGCATCTGCGGCTGCATCTCCTGCTGCTACATCACCTGCTGAATCTCCTGTTGTCCTTCCTCCTGTAACCTCTGATGCATATGTTGCTACTTCATCTCCTGATGCATCTCCTGCTGTATCTCCTGCTGAATCTTCTTCTGCAGAATCTCCTCCTGCAACTCCTGCTGCCGTATCTCCTGCTGCATCTCCTACTACATCTCCTGCTGCTGAATCTCCTTCTATCTCTCCTGCTGCATCTTCTGCTGAATCTTCCGCTGAATTCCTGCTGCAGACACTCCTACGGTGTTTCCTGCTGCAGAATCTCCTGCTACATTTCCTGCTGATGCATCTCCTGCTGAATCTCCTGCCTCTTCATCTCCTGGAGGCTGCTTCTCCTGCATCTGCTGCTACTGCATCCCCTTCTTCTGAATCTCCTGCTGCTCTATTACCTTCTGCATCTCCTCCTGCTGCATCTCCTCCTGCTGCATCTCCTCCTTTAGCATCTGCTTCTGCATCTCCTGCTGATGCATCTCCTGCTCTTTCATCTCCTTCTGCTGAATCTCCTCCTGAATCTCCGTCGGCATCTCATGCTGCTACATATCCTGCTACATCTCCTGACATATCTCCTTCTGAATCTGCATCTCCTGCTGCTTCTTTTGCAGTACAATCTCCTGCTTCTTAATCTCCTACTGCTGAATCTCCTGCTGCTGCGTCTGCTGCATCATCTCCTCTTTCTCCATAACCTGCTGTATCTCCAGTTGCTGCATCTGATCATGCTGCTGCATATGTTGAAGAATCTCTTCCTACTGCATCTTCTGATGAATCTTCATTTCCTGCTGCATCTGCTTCTGCATCTCCTGCTGCTGCTGCATCTCCTGCTGTTTCTCCTGCTGCTGCATCAGTTGCTGCTGAATCTCGTGATGAATCTCTTGCGGCATCTCATGCTTCTACATATCATTTTGAATGTCCTGCTGCTAAATCTTCTGCTGCATCTGTTGATGCTGCATCTCCTACAGCTGCATCACCTTCTGCATGTGCTCCTGCAGCATCTCCTTCTGCTGCAACTCGTGCTGCTGCATCTGCTGCCTCATCTCCTGCTTCTGCATCTCTTTCAGCATCTCCGTCTGAATCTCTTGGTGCTGCATTTCCTGCTGATGCATTTTCTGCTTCAATTCCTGCTGCATCTCCTGCTGCTGCATCTATTCCTGTTGTATTTCCTGCTGCTGCATCTCCTGCTGCTGAATCTGCTGCTTCATCTCCTGCTTCTTCATCTGCTGATACTGCATGTGCTGCTGCATCTCCTGCTGCATCTCTTGGTGCTGCATCTTCTGGTGTTGCATCTCCTGCTGCATCTCCTGCGACATTACCTGCTCCTGTATCTCCTTCTGCTACATCTCCTGATGCATCCTCTACTCATGCATCTGTGGATACATCTGCTGATCCATCTCCTGATGCACCATTTCCCGTTGAATCTGCTGCTCCATCACCTCCTGCATCTCTTTCTGCTCCATTTGGTGCTTCTGCTGTTGCATATGCTGCTGCTTCATCTACTCCTGCATCTCCTGCTAAATCTCCTGCTGCTGAATCTCCTTCTGAAGTTTCTGCGAATGCATCTCCAGAAGCATCTCCATTTCCTGCTGCATCTGCTGCTCAGTATTTTACGGATACATCTAGAGCTTTTGCATTTCAGCTGCACATCCTGTTGAAGGCATCTGCGGCTGCATCTCTTGCTGCTACATCTCCTACTGAATCTCCGGCTGCACTTCCTGCTGTAACTGCTGATGATATGTTGCTATTTCATCTCCTGCTGCAACTCCTGCTGAATTTTCTTCTGCAGAATCTCCTCCAGCATCTCCTGCTACAATTCCTGCTGATGAATCTCCTGCTGCATCTCCTACTACATCCCCTGCTACTGAATCTCGTTCTACATATCCTGCTGAATCTCGTTCTACATATCCTGCTGAATCTGCTCCTGCCTCTGGTGTGGCTGCATCTTCTTTCCCTGCAGCTCCTGCTGCTGCATCTCCGGCTGATTTCCTGCTGCATTTCCTTCTGTTGAATCTTCTGCTGCATATCCTGGTGCATCACCTGCTGAATATGCATTTCCTGCTACATCTCCTGCTGATACACCTCATGCAGCTGCATCTGCTGCTGCATATCCTGCTGCATCTGCTGTTGCCAAATCGCTTGCTGTTGCATATCCTACTGAATTTCCAGCAGTATCTCCTGCTGATGCAATTCTTGCTGCATCTCATCCTGCACCCTTTGCTGCTGCATATGCTACTGCTTCTGCTGCTTGTGCATCTCCTGCCTCATATCCTGCTGCTGTGTCTCCTGCTGATGTATGTTTTGCTGCATCTCCTGCTTCTGCATCTCATTCTTCTGCATCTCCCAATCCAGCATCTCCTGCTACATCAATTGCTGCTGCACGTATTATTCATCTCATTCTGTTGCATATATTGCAGCATCTGGTGCTGCTGTACCTCCTCCTGCTGCATTTCCTGTTCCATCTCCTGCTGCTGCATCTCCTGCTGCTGCATCTCCTGCTGTATCGGCTGATTCTGCATCTCCTGATGCATCCCCTGCTGCTTCATCTCATCCTGCTGCTATAGCTCCTGCTGTTTCATATCCTGCTACTGCATCTCCTAATGAATCTCCTGCTGCTTCATCTCTTGATCCATGTCCTGCTGCTGCATCTCCTGTTTCTGCAACTCCTTTTGCTTCGTCTGCTGCTGCATCTCATGCTGTATCTCATGTTGCACTTTCAAAATTGTGTGTATCTTCCCACAAATTTTGTGTCATTTTCCCGAAAATTTGTGTAATTGTCCCAAATTCTCGGTAACTGTAACCAAATTTTGAGTAATTGTCTTCTAATTTGTCTCAAAGTTATGGGCAATGGTGATTCAAGTCATTAAAATCTTCCACAAGTTTCGTGTATTTGTCTCTACAGTTTTGATAGTTGTGTTCCTGCGGAGGGAAATTGTCACCAAACGTTGGGTAATTGACCCCAAATTCTAAGTAATTGTCTCCAATTTTTGCGTAATTGTCTCCAAACGGTGTGTCGTGTTCGACAAATGTTGGGAAATTGTCCCTTAATAGGGGGTCACTTTGCCCCAATTTTTAGTAATTGTCCCCAAATTTTCTGTCGTTTTCCCAAATTTCAGCAATTGTCTCCAAATTTGGGTCATTGTCCCCAAATCCCGAGTAACTGTCTCCAAATTTTGGGTAATTGGCCCAACATGTCTAATAATTTTCCTCAAATTTGATGTATTTGTCCCCAAATGGTGGATAATTGTCCCCAAATATCGGATGATTTTCACCCAGTTTGGAGTTATTGCCTCAAAATTTTAGGTAAGTTTGCTCACATATTTAGTAATCCCCCCCCCCCATTGTGTAATTGTCACCAAATTTTGAGTACTTTTCCCAAATTTTGAGTCATTCTCTCCAAATTTGGGGTAATTGCCCTCAAATTTTGAGTAATTCTCTCCCAATTTTGGGTAATATCCTCAAATTTTCAGTAACAGTCTCCAAATTTCGGGAAATTATCCGCAAACTTCGGGTAATTGCCCCCCAGTTTTGAGGAGCTATCTCAAGACGATGGACATTTTCTCCAAATTTTGTTAATTGTCGCCGGATTTGGGGTAACTGTCACCAAATTTTGAGTCATTTTCACAAGATTTCTTATCGTTTTCATCCAATTTTGTATCATTGTCCCCAAATTAGGGTCACTTTCCTGAAATTTAGAGTAATTGTGCTCATAGGTTTGGTAACTGCCGCAAAATGTGGAGCATTCTTTCAAAATGTTGGGCAACCGTCTCCCAGTATTGGGTAATTGTCCCTAAAATTCTAGTAGTTTTCCATGCATTTTGCTTAATGTACACCAGATTTTGAATAATCCTTATGAAATTTGGGGTAACTGCCTCCAAATTTGGGGTAATTTTGCCACAATTTGTGTAATTCTCTCCATATTTCAGGTAATTGTGGATAAAAATTTGTGGTAATTGTTGGCATAATTTTGGGTAATTTGCCACAAATTTTGAGAAATTGTCCCAAAGTCTTGGGAAATTGCCTCCAAATTTTGAGTAATTTCCCCAAATCCTCTTGTAATAGTCCCCGGGTTTAGGGTAATTGCGCCCGAGTTTATGGGAGTTGTCTCAGAATTTTGAGTAACTGTCCCCAAATATCTTGTCATTTTCCTCAAATTTTGTGCAGATGTCCCAGACCTTCTCTAATTATCCCCAAATGTGGGGTAATTGTCCTCCAATTTTAAGTAATTGCCACAACATTTCTTATGATTTTACCTCGATTTTTGTATAATTGTCCCCAGTCTCGGGTAATTTTCCTCAAGTTTAGAGTAAATGTCTGCAGATTTGGGGTATTTGCCAGCAAAATCTGGACAGTCATCTCAAAATCAGGCGTAATTTTTGACCAGTTTTCCGTAATTGTCCCCAAATCTTGCATCATTTTCTCCAAACCCTGGGTAATTTCCCCCAAATCGAGGTAAATGTCAGACTATTTTGAGTAATCTTCTCCAAATGTTGAGCAATTGTCTCCCAGTTTGGGGTAATTGTCTCAAACTCTTGGGTAATTGTCCTCCAATTTTAGGCAATTGTCCACAAACTTTGAGGAATTATCTCCAGATTTTGGGTAAGTGTCCAAAAATTGGAGTTGGGTTTGGGGTTAGTGTTTTATGGTTAGGGTTAGGGTGTTGTCTCCACATTTGGGATAATTGTCCCCAAATTTGTGTAATTGTCCCCAGATTTTAAGTCATTTCCTCCAAACTTGGGGTCATTACTCCCAAGTTTTCAGTAATTGTCCACAAATTTGAAATAACTGCCTAAAAACTTCTAGTAATCGTAGCCCGCCAGGTTTTGAGTCATTAGCCCCAGATTTGTAATAATCGTCGCAATTTGTTGAGGCGTTTTGCCAAATTCTTAGGCATTGTCTCAAAATTGTGTGTATCTTCCCACAAATTTTGTGTCATTTTCCCAAAAATTTGTGTAATTGTCCCAAATTCTCGGTAACTGTAACCAAATTTTGAGAAATTGTCTTCTAATTTGTCTCAAAGTTATGGGCAATGGTGATTCAAGTCATTAAAATCTTCCACAAGTTTCGTGTATTTGTCTCTACAGTTTTGATAGTTGTGTTCCTACGGAGGGAAATTGTCACCAAACGTTGGGTAATTGACCCCAAATTCTAAGTAATTGTCTCCAATTTTGGCGTAATTGTCTCCAAACGGTGTGTCCTTTTCGACAAATGTTGGGGAAATTGTCCCTTAATAGGGGGTCATTTTGCCTCAATTTTTAGTAATTGTCCTCAAATTTTCTGTCGTTTTCCGAAATTTCAGCAATTGTCTCCAAATTTGGGTAATTGTCCCCAAATCCTGAGTAACTGTCTCCAAATTTTGGGTAATTGGCCCAACATGTCTAATAATTTTCCTCAAATTTGGTGTATTTGTCCCCAAATGGTGGATAATTGTCCCCAAATGTCAGATAATTTTCACCCGATTTGGGGTTATTGCCTCAAAATTCTAGGTAAGTTTGCTCACATTTTCGTAATTTTAACCCCCTGGTTGGGTAATTGTCACAAAATTTTGAGTTCTTTTTCCTAAATTTTGAGTCATTCTCTCCAAATTTGGGGTAATTGCCCTCAAATTTTGAGTAATTCTCTCCCAATTTTGGGTAATCCTCCTCAAATTTTCAGTAACTGTCTCCAAATTTAGGGAAATTATCCGCAAACTTCGGGTAATTGCCCTCCCAGTTTTGAGGAGCTATCTCAAAACGATGGACATTTTCTCCAAATTTTGTTAATTGTCGCCGGATTTGGGGTAACTGTCACCAAATTTTGAGTCATTTTCACAAGATTTCTTATCGTTTTCATCCAATTTTGTATCATTGTCCCCAAATTAGGGTCACTTTCCTGAAATTTAGAGTAATTGTGCTCATAGGTTTGGTAACGGCCGCAAAATGTGGAGCATTCTCTCAAAATGTTGGGCAACCGTCTCCCACTGTTGGGTAATTGTCCCTAAAATTCTTGTAGTTTGCCACGCATTTTGCGTAACTGTCACCAGATTTTGAATAATCCTTATGAAATTTGGGGTAACTGCCTCCCAATTTGGGGTAATTTTGCCACAATTTGTGTAATTCTCTCCATATTTCAGGTAATTGTGGCCAAAAATTTGTGGTAATTGTCGTCAAAATGTTGGGTAATTTGCCACAAATTTTGAGAAATTGTCCCAAAGTCTTGGGAAATTGCCTCCAAATTTTGAGTAATTTCCCCAAATCCTCTTGTAATAGTCCCAGGGTTTAGGGTAAGTGCGCCCGAGTTTATGGGAGTTGTCTCAGAATTTTGAGTAACTGTCCCCAAATAACTTGTAATTTTCCTCAAATTTTGTGCAGATGTCCCAGACCTTCTCTAATTATCCCCAAATGTGGGGTAATTGTCCTCCAATTTTAAGTAATTGCCACAACATTTCTTACGATTTTACCTCGATTTTTGTATAATTGTCCCCAGTCTCGGGTAATTTTCCTCAAGTTTAGAGTAAATGTCTGCAGATTTGGGGTATTTGCCAGCAAAATCTGGACAGTCGTCTCAAAATCAAGCGTAAATTTCTACCAATTTTGTGTAATTGTCCCCAAATCTTGCATCATTTTCTCCAAACCCTGGGTAATTTCCCTCAAATCGAGGTAAATGTCAGACTATTTTGAGTAATCTTCTCCAAATGTTGAGCAATTGTCTCCCAGTTTGGGGTAATTGTCTCAAACTCTTGGGTAATTGTCCTCCAATTTTAGGCAATTGTCCACAAACTTTGAGGAATTATCTCCAGATTTTGGGTAAGTGTCCAAAAATTGGAGTTGGGTTTGGGGTTAGTGTTTTATGGTTAGGGTTAGGGTGTTGTCTCCACATTTGGGATAATTGTCCCCAAATTTGTGTAATTGTCCCCAGATTTTAAGTCATTTCCTCCAAACTTGGGGTCATTACTCCCAAGTTTTCAGTAATTGTCCACAAATTTGAAATAACTGCCTAAAAACTTCTAGTAATCGTAGCCCGCCAGGTTTTGAGTCATTAGCCCCAGATTTGTAATAATCGTCGCAATTTGTTGAGGCGTTTTGCCAAATTCTTAGGCATTGTCTCAAAATTGTGTGTATCTTCCCACAAATTTTGTGTCATTTTCCCAAAAATTTGTGTAATTGTCCCAAATTCTCGGTAACTGTAACCAAATTTTGAGAAATTGTCTTCTAATTTGTCTCAAAGTTATGGGCAATGGTGATTCAAGTCATTAAAATCTTCCACAAGTTTCGTGTATTTGTCTCTACAGTTTTGATAGTTGTGTTCCTACGGAGGGAAATTGTCACCAAACGTTGGGTAATTGACCCCAAATTCTAAGTAATTGTCTCCAATTTTGGCGTAATTGTCTCCAAACGGTGTGTCCTTTTCGACAAATGTTGGGGAAATTGTCCCTTAATAGGGGGTCATTTTGCCTCAATTTTTAGTAATTGTCCTCAAATTTTCTGTCGTTTTCCGAAATTTCAGCAATTGTCTCCAAATTTGGGTAATTGTCCCCAAATCCCGAGTAACTGTCTCCAAATTTTGGGTAATTGGCCCAACATGTCTAATAATTTTCCTCAAATTTGATGTATTTGTCCCCAAATGGTGGATAATTGTCCCCAAATGTCAGATAATTTTCACCCGATTTGGGGTTATTGCCTCAAAATTTTAGGTAAGTTTGCTCACATTTTCGTAATTTTAACCCCCTGGTTGGGTAATTGTCACAAAATTTTGAGTTCTTTTTCCTAAATTTTGAGTCATTCTCTCCAAATTTGGGGTAATTGCCCTCAAATTTTGAGTAATTCTCTCCCAATTTTGGGTAATCCTCCTCAAATTTTCAGTAACTGTCTCCAAATTTAGGGAAATTATCCGCAAACTTCGGGTAATTGCCCTCCCAGTTTTGAGGAGCTATCTCAAAACGATGGACATTTTCTCCAAATTTTGTTAATTGTCGCCGGATTTGGGGTAACTGTCACCAAATTTTGAGTCATTTTCACAAGATTTCTTATCGTTTTCATCCAATTTTGTATCATTGTCCCCAAATTAGGGTCACTTTCCTGAAATTTAGAGTAATTGTGCTCATAGGTTTGGTAACGGCCGCAAAATGTGGAGCATTCTCTCAAAATGTTGGGCAACCGTCTCCCACTGTTGGGTAATTGTCCCTAAAATTCTTGTAGTTTGCCACGCATTTTGCGTAATTGTCACCAGATTTTGAATAATCCTTATGAAATTTGGGGTAACTGCCTCCCAATTTGGGGTAATTTTGCCACAATTTGTGTAATTCTCTCCATATTTCAGGTAATTGTGGCCAAAAATTTGTGGCAATTGTCGGCAAAATGTTGGGTAATTTGCCACAAATTTTGAGAAATTGTCCCAAAGTCTTGGGAAATTGCCTCCAAATTTTGAGTAATTTCCCCAAATCCTCTTGTAATAGTCCCAGGGTTTAGGGTAAGTGCGCCCGAGTTTATGGGAGTTGTCTCAGAATTTTGAGTAACTGTCCCCAAATAACTTGTAATTTTCCTCAAATTTTGTGCAGATGTCCCAGACCTTCTCTAATTATCCCCAAATGTGGGGTAATTGTCCTCCAATTTTAAGTAATTGCCACAACATTTCTTACGATTTTACCTCGATTTTTGTATAATTGTCCCCAGTCTCGGGTAATTTTCCTCAAGTTTAGAGTAAATGTCTGCAGATTTGGGGTATTTGCCAGCAAAATCTGGACAGTCATCTCAAAATCAGGCGTAATTTTTGACCAGTTTTCCATAATTGTCCCCAAATCTTGCATCATTTTCTCCAAACCCTGGGTAATTTCCCTCAAATCGAGGTAAATGTCAGACTATTTTGAGTCATCTTCTCCAAATGTTGGGCAATTGTCTCCCAGTTTGGGGTAATTGTCTCAAACTCTTGGGTTATTGTCCTCCAATTTTAGGCAATTGTCCACAAAATTTGAGGAATTATCTCCAGATTTTGGGTAAGTGTCCAAAAATTGGAGTTGGGTTTCGGGTTAGTGTTTTATGGTTAGGGTTAGGGTGTTGTCTCCACATTTGGGGTAATTGTCCCCAAATTTGGGTAATTGTCCCCAGATTTTAAGTCATTTCCTCCAAACTTGGGGTCATTACTCCCCAATTACTCAGTAATTGTGCACAAATTTGAAATAACTGCCTAAAAACTTCTAGTAATCGTCGCCCGCCAGGTTTTGAGTCATTAGCCCCAGATTTGTAATAATCGTCGCAATTTGTTGAGGCGTTTTGCCAAATTCTTAGGCATTGTCTCAAAATTGTGTGTATCTTCCCACAAATTTATTGTCATTTTACCGAAAATTTGTGTAATTGTCCCAAATTCTCGGTAACTATAACCAAATTTTGAGTAATTGTCTTCTAATTTGTCTCAAAGTTATGGGAAATGGTGATTCAAGTCATTAAAATCTTCCACAAGTTTCATGTGTTTGTCTCTACAGTTTTGATAGTTGTGTTCCTACGGAGGGAAATTGTCACCAAACGTTGGGTAATTGACCCCAAATTCTAAGTAATTGTCTCCAATTTTTGCGTAATTGTCTCCAAACGGTGTGTCGTGTTCGACAAATGTTGGGAAATTGTCCCTAAATAGGGGGTCATTTTGCCCCAATTTTTAGTAATTGTCCCCAAATTTTCTGTCGTTTTCCCAAATTTCAGCAATTGTCTCCAAATCTGAGTAATTGTCCCCAAATCCTGAGTAACTGTCTCCAAATTTTGGGTAATTGGCCCAACATGCCTAATAATTTTCCTCAAATTTGGTGTATTTGTCCCCAAATGGTGGATAATTGTCCCCAAATGTCGGATAATTTTCACCCGATTGGGGGTTATTGCCTCAAAATTTTAGGTAATTTTGCCCACATTTTTAGGAATTGTAACACCCTGGTTGGGTAATTGTCACCAAATTTTGAGTACTTTTTCCCAAATTTTGAGTCATTCTCTCCAAATTTGGGGTAATTGCCCTCAAATTTTGAGTAATTCTCTCCCAATTTTGGGTAATCCTCTTCAAATTTTCAGTAACTGTCTCCAAATGTCGGGAAATTATCCGCAAACTTGGGGTAATAGCCCCCCCAGTTTTGAGGAGCTATCTCAAAACGATGGACATTTTCTCCAAATTTTGTTAATTGTCGCCGGATTTGGGGTAACTGTCACCAAATTTTGAGTCATTTTCACAAGATTTCTTATCGTTTTCATCCAATTTTGTATAATTGTCCCCAAATTAGGGTCACTTTCCTGAAATTTAGAGTAATTGTGCTCATAGGTTTGGTAACGGCCGCAAAATGTGGAGCATTCTCTCAAAATGTTGGGCAACCGTCTCCCACTGTTGGGTAATTGTCCCTAAAATTCTTGTAGTTTGCCACGCATTTTGCGTAATTGTCAGCAGATTTTGAATAATCCTTATGAAATTTGGGGTAACTGCCTCCAAATTTGGGGTAATTTTGCCACAATTTGTGTAATTCTCTCCATATTTCAGGTAATTGTGGCCAAAAATTTGTGGTAATTGTCGGCATAATTTTGGGCAATTTGCCACAAATTTTGAGAAATTGTCCCAAAGTCTTGGGAAATTGCCTCCAAATTTTGAGTAATTTTCCCAAATCCTCTTGTAATAGTCCCCGGGTTGAGGGTAAGTGCGCCCGAGTTTATGGGAGTTGTCTCAGAATTTTGAGTAACTGTCCCCAAATAACTTGTAATTTTCCTCAAATTTTGTGCAGATGTCCCAGACTTTCTCTATTTATCCCCAAATGTGGGGTAATTGTCCTCCAATTTTAAGTAATTGCCACAACATTTCTTACGATTTTACCTCGATTTTTGTATAATTGTCCCCAGTCTCGGGTAATTTTCCTCAAGTTTAGAGTAAATGTCTGCAGATTTGGGGTATTTGCCAGCAAAATCTGGACAGTCGTCTCAAAATCAGGCATAATTTTCCACCAATTTTGTGTAATTGTCCCCAAATCTTGCATCATTTTCTCCAAACCCTGGGTCATTTCCCCCAAATCGAGGTAAATGTCAGACTATTTTGAGTCATGTTCTCCAAATGTTGGGCAATTGTCTCCCAGTTTGGGGTAATTGTCTCAAACTCTTGGGTAATTGTCCTCCAATTTTAGGCAATTGTCCACAAACTTTGAGGAATTATCTCCAGATTTTGGGTAAGTGTCCAAAAATTGGAGTTAGGTTTCGGGTTAGTGTTTTATGGTTAGGGGTAGGGTGTTGTCTCCACATTTGGGGTAATTGTCCCCAAATTTGGGTAATTGTCCCCAGATTTTAAGGAATTTCCTCCAAATTTGGGGTAATTACTCCCCAATTTCTCAGTAATTGTGCACAAATTTGAAATAACTGCCTAAAAACTTCTAGTAATCGTCGCCCGCCAGGTTTTGAGTCATTAGCCCCAGATTTGTAATAATCGTCGCAATTTGTTGAGGCGTTTTGCCAAATTCTTAGGCATTGTCTCAAAATTGTGTGTATCTTCCCACCAATTTTGTGTCATTTTCCCGAAAATTTGTGTAATTGTCCCAAATTCTCGGTAACTGTAACCAAATTTGGAGTAATTGTCTTCTAATTTGTCTCAAAGTTATGGGCAATGGTGATTCAAGTCATTAAAATCTTCCACAAGTTTCGTGTATTTGTCTCTACAGTTTTGATAGTTGTGTTCCTGCGGAGGGAAATTGTCACCAAACGTTGGGTAATTGACCCCAAATTCTAAGTAATTGTCTCCAATTTTGGCGTAATTGTCTCCAAACGGTGTGTCGTGTTCGACAAATGTTGGGAAATTGTCCCTTAATAGGGGGTCATTTTGCCCCAATTTTTAGTAATTGTCCCCAAATTTTCTGTCGTTTTCCCAAATTTCAGCAATTGTCTCCAAATCTGAGTAATTGTCCCCAAATCCTGAGTAACTGTCTCCAAATTTTGGGTAATTGGCCCAACATGCCTAATAATTTTCCTCAAATTTGGTGTATTTGTCCCCAAATGGTGGATAATTGTCCCCAAATGTCGGATAATTTTCACCCGATTGGGGGTTATTGCCTCAAAATTTTAGGTAATTTTGCCCACATTTTTAGGAATTGTAACACCCTGGTTGGGTAATTGTCACCAAATTTTGAGTACTTTTTCCCAAATTTTGAGTCATTCTCTCCAAATTTGGGGTAATTGCCCTCAAATTTTGAGTAATTCTCTCCCAATTTTGGGTAATCCTCTTCAAATTTTCAGTAACTGTCTCCAAATGTCGGGAAATTATCCGCAAACTTGGGGTAATAGCCCCCCCAGTTTTGAGGAGCTATCTCAAAACGATGGACATTTTCTCCAAATTTTGTTAATTGTCGCCGGATTTGGGGTAACTGTCACCAAATTTTGAGTCATTTTCACAAGATTTCTTATCGTTTTCATCGAATTTTGTATAATTGTCCCCAAATTAGGGTCACTTTCCTGAAATTTAGAGTAATTGTGCTCATAGGTTTGGTAACTGCCGCAAAATGTGGAGCATTCTCTCAAAATGTTGGGCAACCGTCTCCCAGTATTGGGTAATTGTCCCTAAAATTCTAGTAGTTTTCCATGCATTTTGCTTAATGTACACCAGATTTTGAATAATCCTTATGAAATTTGGGGTAACTGCCTCCAAATTTGGGGTAATTTTGCCACAATTTGTGTAATTCTCTCCATATTTCAGGTAATTGTGGATAAAAATTTGTGGTAATTGTTGGCATAATTTTGGGTAATTTGCCACAAATTTTGAGAAATTGTCCCAAAGTCTTGGGAAATTGCCTCCAAATTTTGAGTAATTTCCCCAAATCCTCTTGTAATAGTCCCCGGGTTTAGGGTAATTGCGCCCGAGTTTATGGGAGTTGTCTCAGAATTTTGAGTAACTGTCCCCAAATATCTTGTCATTTTCCTCAAATTTTGTGCAGATGTCCCAGACCTTCTCTAATTATCCCCAAATGTGGGGTAATTGTCCTCCAATTTTAAGTAATTGCCACAACATTTCTTACGATTTTACCTCGATTTTTGTATAATTGTCCCCAGTCTCGGGTAATTTTCCTCAAGTTTAGAGTAAATGTCTGCAGATTTGGGGTATTTGCCAGCAAAATCTGGACAGTCATCTCAAAATCAGGCGTAATTTTTGACCAGTTTTCCGTAATTGTCCCCAAATCTTGCATCATTTTCTCCAAACCCTGGGTAATTTCCCCCAAATCGAGGTAAATGTCAGACTATTTTGAGTAATCTTCTCCAAATGTTGAGCAATTGTCTCCCAGTTTGGGGTAATTGTCTCAAACTCTTGGGTAATTGTCATCCAATTTTAGGCAATTGTCCTCCAATTTTAGGCAATTGTCCACAAACTTTGAGGAATTATCTCCAGATTTTGGGTAAGTGTCCAAAAATTGGAGTTGGGTTTGGGGTTAGTGTTTTATGGTTAGGGTTAGGGTGTTGTCTCCACATTTGGGATAATTGTCCCCAAATTTGTGTAATTGTCCCCAGATTTTAAGTCATTTCCTCCAAACTTGGGGTCATTACTCCCAAGTTTTCAGTAATTGTCCACAAATTTGAAATAACTGCCTAAAAACTTCTAGTAATCGTAGCCCGCCAGGTTTTGAGTCATTAGCCCCAGATTTGTAATAATCGTCGCAATTTGTTGAGGCGTTTTGCCAAATTCTTAGGCATTGTCTCAAAATTGTGTGTATCTTCCCACAAATTTTGTGTCATTTTCCCAAAAATTTGTGTAATTGTCCCAAATTCTCGGTAACTGTAACCAAATTTTGAGAAATTGTCTTCTAATTTGTCTCAAAGTTATGGGAAATGGTGATTCAGGTCATTAAAATCTTCCACAATTTTCGTGTATTTGTCTCTACAGTTTTGATAGTTGTGTTCCTACGGAGGGAAATTGTCACCAAACGTTGGGTAATTGACCCCAAATTCTAAGTAATTGTCTCCAATTTTTGCGTAATTGTCTCCAAACGGTGTGTCGTGTTCGACAAATGTTGGGAAATTGTCCCTAAATAGGGGGTCATTTTGCCCCAATTTTTAGTAATTGTCCCCAAATTTTCTGTTGTTTTCCCAAATTTCAGCAATTGTCTCCAAATCTGAGTAATTGTCCCCAAATCCTGAGTAACTGTCTCCAAATTTTGGGTAATTGGCCCAACATGCCTAATAATTTTCCTCAAATTTGGTGTATTTGTCCCCAAATGGTGGATAATTGTCCCCAAATGTCGGATAATTTTCACCCGATTGGGGGTTATTGCCTCAAAATTTTAGGTAATTTTGCCCACATTTTTAGGAATTGTAACACCCTGGTTGGGTAATTGTCACCAAATTTTGAGTACTTTTTCCCAAATTTTGAGTCATTCTCTCCAAATTTGGGGTAATTGCCCTCAAATTTTGAGTAATTCTCTCCCAATTTTGGGTAATCCTCCTCAAATTTTCAGTAACTGTCTCCAAATGTCGGGAAATTATCCGCAAACTTGGGGTAATAGTCCCCCCAGTTTTGAGGAGCTATCTCAAAACGATGGACATTTTCTCCAAATTTTGTTAATTGTCGCCGGATTTGGGGTAACTGTCACCAAATTTTGAGTCATTTTCACAAGATTTCTTATCGTTTTCATCCAATTTTGTATAATTGTCCCCAAATTAGGGTCACTTTCCTGAAATTTAGAGTAATTGTGCTCATAGGTTTGGTAACGGCCGCAAAATGTGGAGCATTCTCTCAAAATGTTGGGCAACCGTCTCCCACTGTTGGGTAATTGTCCCTAAAATTCTTGTAGTTTGCCACGCATTTTGCGTAATTGTCAGCAGATTTTGAATAATCCTTATGAAATTTGGGGTAACTGCCTCCAAATTTGGGGTAATTTTGCCACAATTTGTGTAATTCTCTCCATATTTCAGGTAATTGTGGCCAAAAATTTGTGGTAATTGTCGGCATATTTTTGTGGCAATTTGCCACAAATTTTGAGAAATTGTCCCAAAGTCTTGGGAAATTGCCTCCAAATTTTGAGTAATTTTCCCAAATCCTCTTGTAATAGTCCCCGGGTTGAGGGTAAGTGCGCCGGAGTTTATGGGAGTTGTCTCAGAATTTTGAGTAACTGTCCCCAAATAACTTGTAATTTTCTTCAAATTTTGTGCAGATGTCCCAGACTTTCTCTAATTATCCCCAAATGTGGGGTAATTGTCCTCCAGTTTTAAGTAATTGCCACAACATTTCTTACGATTTTACCTCGATTTTCGCATAATTGTCCCCAGTCTCGGGTAATTTTCCTCAAGTTTAGAGTAAATGTTTGCAGATTTGGGGTATTTGCCAGCAAAATCTGGACAGTCGTCTCAAAATCAGGCGTAATTTTCCACCAATTTTGTGTAATTGTCCCCAAATCTTGCATCATTTTCTCCAAACCCTGGGTCATTTCCCCCAAATCGAGGTAAATGTCAGACTATTTTGAGTCATCTTCTCCAAATGTTGGGCAATTGTCTCCCAGTTTGGGGTAATTGTCTCAAACTCTTGGGGAATTGTCCTCCAATTTTAGGCAATTGTCCACAAACTTTGAGGAATTATCTCCAGATTTTGGGTAAGTGTCCAAAAATTGGAGTTGGGTTTGGGGTTAATGTTTTATGGTTAGGGGTAGGGTGTTGTCTCCACATTTGGGGTAATTGTCCCCAAATTTGGGTAATTGTCCCCAAATTTTAAGTCATTTTCTCCAAACTTGGGGTAATTACTCCCCAATTACTCAGTAATTGTGCACAAATTTGAAATAACTGCCTAAAAACTTCTAGTAATGGTCGCCCGCCAGGTTTTGAGTCATTAGCCCCAGATTTGTAATAATCGTCGCAAATTGTTGAGGCGTTTTGCCAAATTCTTAGGCATTGTCTCAAAATTGTGTGTATCTTCCCACAAATTTTGTGTCATTTTCCAAAAAATTTGCGTAATTGTCCCAAATTCTCGGTAACTGTAACCAAATTTTGAGTAATTGTCTTCTAATTTGTCTCAAAGTTATGGGCAATGGTGATTCAAGTCATTAAAATCTTCCACAAGTTTCGTGTATTTGTCTCTACAGTTTTGATAGTTGTGTTCCTACGGAGGGAAATTGTCACCAAACGTTGGGTAATTGACCCCAAATTCTAAGTAATTGTCTGCCATTTTTGCGTAATTGTCTCCAAACGGTGTGTCGTTTTCGACAAATGTTGGGGAAATTGTCGCTTAATAGGGGGTCATTTTGCCCCGGTTTTTAGTAATTGTCCCCAAATTTTCTGTCGTTTTCCCAAATTTCAGCAATTGTCTCCAAATTTGGGTAATTGTCCCCAAATCGTGAGTAACTGTCTCCAGATTTTGGGTAATTGGCCCAACATGTCTAAGAATTGTGGTCAAAACTTTGTGGTTATTGTCGGCAAAATGTTGGGTAATTTGCCACAAATTTTGAGAAATTGTCCCAAAGTCTTGGGAAATTGCCTCCAAATTTTGAGTAATTTTCCCAAATCCTCTTGTAATAGTCCCCGGGTTGAGGGTAAGTGCGCCCGAGTTTATGGGAGTTGTCTCAGAATTTTGAGTAACTGTCCCCAAATATCTTGTCATTTTCCTCAAATTTTGTGCAGATGTCCCAGACTTTCTCTAATTATCCCCAAATGTGGGGTAATTGTCCTCCAATTTTAAGTAATTGCCACAACATTTTTTACGATTTTACCTCGATTTTTTTATAATTGTCCCCAGTCTTCTTTTGGTGTTACGATTAGTATTAGGGTTAGTTATAGGGTTAAGGTCATTTTTATGGTTATGGTTAGGGTTAGGGCTTAGGGGTAGATTTAGGGTAATGGTTGGAGTTAGAGTTAAAGATAGGGTTAAGTTTAGAGGTTAGAGTTAGTGTTAGGGTTAGGCTTTGTTTTGTTTTTAGGGTTAGGGGTTATGATTAGGGTGAATGTTAGAGTTAGGTTTAGGTTAATGTTAGCGTTAAGGTTTGGGGTTAGGGTTAGTGTTATGGTTAGGGTTAGGGTTTAGGTATAGGGTTACTGTTAGTGTAAGTTTAAGGGTTAGGTTTAGGGTTAGTGTTAGGGTTAATATTAGGGGTTAGGTTTAGGGTTAAGTTTAGAGTTAGTGTTAGATGTTAGTGTTAGGGTTAGTTTTAGGTTATGTTCATGGCTAGATTTAGGATTCGGGTTAGGGTTGGTTTTAGGGTTTGTGTTGGGTTAGGTTTAGGGTTAGTGTTAGGGTTAGGTATAGGTTTAGGATTAGGGGTTTAGGGTTAATGTCATGTTTATGGTTAGGGTCGGTCCAATATTAAAATAAGGGTTAGTTTTAGGGTTAGGTTTAGTGTCCCTTTAGGGTTAGGCAATTAGTGTTAGGGCCATTTGGGTTAGTGTTAGTTAAAGGATTAGATTTATGTTTCAGTTTATTGTGGGCCCACAATTAGGATAATTGTTAGAGTTCTGGTGAATGTTATGTTTATGGGTTAGGGTTAGGGGTTAGGGTTAGGTGTACGGTAAGGGTTAGGGTTAGGGTTAGGTTTAGGGTTAGTGTTCGGTTTAGTAATAGGGTCATTTGTGTTAGGGTTAGGGTTAGGGTTAGATTTATATTTAGGTTTAGGATGGGCCCACCATTAGGATAAGGGTTAGTGTTATGGTTAAGTGTTATGTTTATGGGTTAGGTTAGGGCTTAGGGTAAGTAGTTAGGGTTTTGTGTTAATGTTTGGATTACGATTAGTTTTAGTGTTCGGTGTAGTGTTTAGGGCAAGTTTTAGGGTTGGGATTAAGTTTCAGGTTAGGCTTAGTTTTTGAGTTTAAGATTAATGTTAGGTTTAGGATTAGACTTTAGTTTTAGAATAAGGTTTAGGTTTAGGGTTAGTGTTAGGGTTAAGAGTTATGTTCAGAGTGAGGGTTTGGATTATAGTTAGGGATAGGTTTAGGGTTAGGGTTAGGTTTGGGTTAGAGTTAGGGTTAGGATTAGGGTTAGGCATTAGTGTTAGAGTTAGGGTTAGGCATTAGTGTTAGAGTTAGGGTTGGGTTAGGTTTAGGGTTAGGGTTAGGGTTATTGTTAGTGTTAGGGTTAGGGTTGGGTTACGTTTAGGGTTAGGGTTAGGGTTAGAGTTAGAGTTATGGTCGGGGTTAAGGTTAATGTTAATGTTAAGGTTATGGTTTAGGTTTAAGGTTAGTGTTAGGGTTATGGTTTAGGTTTAGTGTTAGGGTTAGTGTTGGGTTAGTGTTAGGGTTAGGGTTAGTTTTATGTTTAGGTTTAGGGTGGGCCCACTATTAGGATAAGGTTTAGAGTTATGCTTAATTGCAATGTTTATGGGTTAGGTTTTGGGGGTTAGGGTTAGGGGTTAGGGTTTTGTGTTAGTGTTTGGATAAGGGTTTGTGTTAGTGTTGGGGTTAGTGTTTAGGCAAGGTTTACGGTTAGGATTAAGTTTCAGGTTAACCTTAGTTTTTGGGTTAGAGATTAAGGTTATGTTTAGGATTAGGATTAGATTTTAGTTGTAGAATAAGGGTTAGATTTAGGGTTAGTGTTAGGGTTAGGGTTAAGGGTTATGGTTAGTGTTAGGTTTCGGATTAGGGTTAGTGTTAGGGGGTTAGTGTTAGTGTTAAGGCTAGGGTTAGGTTTAGTGTTATGTTTAGGGTTAGGGTTTAGGGTTAGGCTTATGGCTAGGGTAAGTGTTAGGGTTACCGTTAAGATTAGGCTTAGTGTTAGTATTAGCTTTAGGGTTGGATTAGTGTTAGGGTTAGGGTTTTAGGGTTAGTGTTAGAGTTAGTGTTAGGCTTAGGGTTATGTTTAGGGTTGGGTTAGCGTTACGTGCCATTAGCGTTAGGGTTAGGGTTACGCCATTAAGCTTAACGTCATTTGGGTTAGGATTAGATTTATTTTTATGGTTAGGGTTATGGTTAGATATATGTTTAGGTTTAGGGTCCACCATTAGGATAAGGGTTAGAGTTATGGTTAATTGTTATGTGTATGGGTTATGGTTAGGTGTTTGGGTTAAGGGTTAGGGTTCTGTGTTAGTGTTTGGATTAAGGTTAGTGTAGTGTAGTGTGTAGTGTTTAGTGTTTAGGGCAAGGTTTAGAGTTAGGCTTAAGTTTCATGTTAGGCTTAGTTTTTGAGTTACAGATTAAGGTTAGGTTTAGGTTTAGGATTAGACTTTAGTTGTAGAATAAGTTTTAGCTATAGGGTCAGTGTTAGGGTTAGGGTTAAGAGTTATGTTTAGAGTTAGGGTTTGGAATATGGTTAGGGATAGGATTAAGGTTTGGGGGATATAGTTATTGTTAGAGTTAGGGTTATGGTTAAAGTTAGGGGTTAGGGTTAGGGTTAGGGTTAGGGTAAGGGTTAGCATTAGGGTTAAGTTTAGGTTTAGTGTCAGGTTTAGTGTCAGTGTTAGGGTTAGGGTTAGGGTTAGGGCTAGTGTTAGGTTTCGGGTTAGGGTAAGTGTGCCATTAGGGTTAGGGTTAGTGTTAGGCCATTAAGCTTAGGTTCATTTGGGTTAGGATTATGGTTAGGGTTAGGGTTAGGTTAAGGTTTAGGGTTAGGGTTATTGTTAGGGTTATGTTTAGGGTTAGAGTTAGGGTTTGAGTTAGGGTCAGGGTTAGGAGTTATGTTTAGTGTTAGCATTAGGGTTAAGTTTAGGATTAGGTGTTAGGGTTAGTGTTAATTTTAGGGTTAGGTTTAGATTTTGGGTTAGTGTTAGGGTTAGGTTTAGGTGTTAGTGTTAGGGTTAGGGTTGAGTTAGGATTAGGTTTAGGCTAAGTGTTAGGGTTCGGGTTAGAGTTAGGTTTAGGGTTGTGTTAGGGTTACGTTTAGGGTTAGGGTTAGAGTTAGATTTAGGGGGTTGGGATTATGGTTAGGCTTAGGGTTAGGGTTATTTTTAAGGTGGGGTTAGGGTTAATGTGCCATTAGGGTAGAGTTAGTGTTAAGGTTAGGCCATTTGACTTAGTGTCATTTGGGTTAGTGTTAGGGTTAGGTTTATGGTTAGGGTTCGGGTCAGATTTATGTTTTAGTTTAGGGTGGGCCCACCATTTAGATAAGGGTTAGAGTTACGGTTAAGTGTTATGTTTATGGGTTATGGTTAGGTGTTAGGGTTAAAGGTTAGGCTTTTGTGTTAGTGTTTGGATTAGGGTTTGTGTTAGAGTTGTGTTTAACGTTTATGGCAAGTTTTAGGATTAAGTTTCAGGTTAGGCTTAGTTTTTGTGTTAGAGATTAAGGTTAGGTTTAGGTTTAGGATTAGACATTAGTTGTAGCATAAGGGTTAGGATTAGGGTTAGTGTTAGGGTTAAGAGTTATGTTTAAGGTTAGGGTTTGTGTTAGGGTTAGGGTTTGAATTTGGATTAGGGATAGGGTTAGGGTTAGGGGGTTAGGGTTAGGGTTAGGGTTAGAGTTGGTCCATAATTAATATAAGGGTTTAGTTTAGGGTTAGGATTAGTGTGCCTTTAGGGCTAGGGTTAGGTTTAGGTCGTTAGGATTAGATTCCTTTGGATTATGGTTAGGGTTAGGGTTAGGGTTTGGATTAGAGTTAGTTGTTAGTCTTAGGGTGAGGGTTAGGCTTAGGTTTATGGTTTAGGTTTAGGGTTAGTGTTAGTGTTAGGGTTAGGTTTAGAGTTAATTTTTTGTGTTAGGCTTAAGGTTATGGTTTAGGGTTTGGTTTAGGGTTAGGATTATTGTCTAGGTTTAGGGTTAGGGTTAGCGTTAGGTGTTAGGATTAGGGTTAGGGTTAAATTTAGGGTTAGGGTAGGTGTTAGGGTTTGGTTTAGGGTTAAATTTAGGATTAGGGGTTAGGGTTAGGGTCAGGTTAAAGTTATGTTTTGTGTTAGGGGTTAGGGTTAGGGTTTGGTTCAGGTTAGAGTTAGGTTTTGTGTTAGGGGTTAGGGTTAAGGTTAGGGTTATGTTTATTTTTAGTTGTTAGGGTTTTGGTTACGGTTAGGGTTAGAATAATGTGTTAGTGTTAGGGTTATGGTTATTGTTAGGTTTAAGGTTAGGGTTAGGTTTACATTTAGGTTTAGGGTTAATATTATGGTTAGGGTTAGGCTTAGGGTTAGGGTTAGGTTTAGGTTTGGTTTAGGGTGAGGGTTAAGGTAAGGTTTAGGTGTTAGTGTTAGGGTTACAGTTAGGTTTATATTTAATGTTAGGGTTACTGTTAGGGTTAGGTTTAGTATTAGGGTTAGATTTATGTTTAGGATTAGGGTGGTCCCACCATTAGGATAAGGGTTTGAATTATAGTTAAGTGTTATGGAATGGGTTAGGGTTAATGTTTAGGGTTTTGTGTTAGTGTTTGGATTAGGGTTAGTGTTAGTATTGTGTCTAGTGTTTAGGGCAAGGTTTAGGGCTTGGATTAAGTTTCAGGTCAGGCTTAGTTTTTGGGTTAGAGATTAATATTAGGTTTAGGTTTAGGGTTAGACTTTAGTTGTAAAATACGGGTTAGGATTAGTGTTTCTGTTAGGGTTAGATTTAAGAATAATATTTAGGGTTAGGTTTTGGATTGGGGTTAGTTATATGGTTAAGGTTAGGGGGTTTGGGTTAGTGTTAGGGTTAAGGTTAGGATAAGGGTTATGGTTAGGATTAGGAGTTAGGGTTAGGGTTACTGTTAGGGTAAGTGTTACAGCTAGGGTTAGTGTTAATGTTAGGTGTTAGGGTTAGGGTTAAAGTTAGGGTAAGGGTTTAGTGCTAGGGATAATATTAGGGTTAGGGTTAGGGTTAGGGTTGGGTTATTGTTAGTTTTATATTTAGTGTTAGGGTTCGGTTTAGGGTTAGATTTGGGTTAGGTTCAGAGTTAAGGTTAAAGTTAGCGTTAAGGCTTATGCTTAGCGTTAGTGTTAATTTTAGGGTTAGGTTTTAGGGTTAGGTTTAGGGTTAGAGTAAGTGTTATTGTTAAGGTCATCAGGGTTAGGGTTAAGGGTAAGGTTAGTGTTAGGTTTGGGTTTAGGGTTAAGGGTAAGGGTTACGGTTAGGATTAGAGTTAAGTTTGGGTCAGGATTAGGGTTAGAAGTTAGAGTTAGATGTTAGTGTCATTATTAGCATTAGGGTTAGGGTTAGTGTTAGGGTTGGGTTAGTGTTAGGGTTAGGTGTTAGTGTTAGGGTTTGAGTTGGGGTTGGGTTAGGGATATGGTTATGGTTAGGTTTAGCATTAGGTATATGGTTACGGTTAGGTTTAGGGTTAGGGTCGTTAGGTTTAGGGTTATGGTTACAGTTAGGGTTGTGTCAGAGTTAGGGTTAGGGTTAAAGGTTATAGTTAGGTGTTAGGGTTTGTGTTAGGGTTAGGATTAGGGTTGGTTTATGGTTAGATTTAGTCTTAGGGTTATGGTTAGGTTAGGGTTAGGGTTTGGGTTTAGGGTTAGTGTTAATGTAAGGGTTAGGTTTAGGGTTAAAGATAGGTTTAGTGTTAGGTTTAGGGTTAGGTTTAGATTTATGTTTAGTCTTAGGGTGGGCCCAACATTAGGATAAGGGTTAGAATTATAGTTAAGTATTATTTTTATAGGGTTAGGGGTTATGGTTAGGAGTTAGGGTTTTGTGTTAGTGTTTGGATTAGGGTTATTTTTAGTGTTGGGGTTAGTTTTTAGTGTAAGTTTAGGGCTAGGATCAAGTTTCAGGTTTGGTTTATTTTTTGTGTTAGAGATTAAGGTTAGGTTTAAGTTTAGGATTAGGCTTTAATTGTAGAATAAGGGTTAGGATCAGTGTTAGTATTAGGGTTAAGAGTTATATTTAGGGTTAGGGTTTGGATTAGTGTTAGGGATATGGTTAGGGTTAGGGGGTAAGCGTTGGTGTTATGGTTAGAGTTAGGGTTAGTGTTATGCTTAGGGTTGGGATAGGGTTAGTGTGCCATTAGGATTAGGGTTAGGCCATTAAGCTTAGGGTCATTTGGGTTAGGGTTGGTGTTATGGGTAGGGTTAGGGTTAGGGTTAGAGTTAGTGTTAGGGGTTATTGATAGGGTTAGGTTTGTTAAGGTTAGGGTTAGGGTTAGGGTTAGGGTTAATGTTTAGATTTAGGTGTTAGGGTTAGGGTTTGTGTTAGGGTTAGGGATATTGTTATTCTTAGGTGTTAGGATTAGGGTTAGTGTTAGGGTTGGTTTAGGATTAGGGTTAATGTTAGGGTTATGGTTAGGGTTAAGGTTAGGGGTTAGGGTAAGTGTTAGTGTTAGGGTTAGGTTTAGGGTTAAAGTTAAGGTTAGTGTTAGGGTTAGGTTTAGGGTTAGATTTATCTTTAGGGTTATGGTCGGCGCACTCTTAGGATAATGTTTAGAATTACAGTTAAGTATTATGTTTATGGGTTAGGGTTAGGTGTTAGGTTTAGGAGTTTTTGTTTTGTTATAGTGTTTGGATTAGGGTTAGTGTTAGTGTTGGGGTTAGTGTTTAGGGCAAGGTTTGGGGCTAGCATTAAGTTTAAGGTTAGGCTTATTTTTCATGTTAGAGATTAAGGTTAGGTTTAGGTTTTGGATTAGACTTTAGTTGTAGAATAAGGGTTAGGATTAGGGTTAGTGTTAGGGTTACGGTTAAGGGTTATGTTTAGGGTTAGGGTTTTGATTAGGGTTAGGGTTAGGTTTAGGGTTAGATTTAGGGTTTGGTTTAGAGTTAGGTATAGGGTTAATTTTAGGGGGTTAGAGTTAGTGTTATGGTTACAATTAGGGTTAGTTTTATGGTTAATTTTGGGTTAGGGTTAGTGTGCCATTAAGGTGAGGGTTAGTGTTAGGCCATTAGGCTTAGGGTCATTTTGGTTAGGGTTAGATTTAGGGTAAGGGTTAGGGCTAGGTTTAGGGTTAGTGTTTGTTTTAGGGTTAGACTTGTGTTAAGAGTAGGGTTAGGGTTAGGGGTTAGATTTAGGTGTTAGGGTTAGGGGTAGGGTTAGGGGTAGGGCTAGGATTAGGTTTGGGGTTAGGTTAAAGGTTTAGGGTTATGATTAGGGTTAGTGTTAGGGTTAGGGATAGGGTTAAGTATACTGTTAGAGTTGGGTTAGTGTTATGGTTAGGTGTTAGGGTTAGTGTTAGGGTTACGGTTAGGTTTAGGGATAGGGTTAGGGATAGGGTTAGGGTTAGGGTTAGGGATAGGGTTAGGGTTCTGGTTAGGGATAGGGTTATGTTTAGTGTTAGGGTTAGGTGTTATGGTTAGGGTTAGGGTTAGGTTTGGGTTAGGGTTGGGGTTAGGGGTTAAGGTTAGGGTTATGGTTAGGGGTTAGTGTTACAGTTAGGGTTAGGGTTAGGTTTGGGTGTTACTATTAGGGTTAGTGTTAGTGGTAGGGTTAAGGTCATGCTTAAGGTTATGGGTAGGGTTAGGGGTTAGGGGTAGATTTAGGGTAAGGGTTAGAGTTAGACTTAAGGTTAGCGTTAAGTTTAGGGGTTAGGGTTAGTGTTACGGTTAGGCTTTGTTTTGTGGTTAGGGTTAGTGGTTATGATTAGTGTAAGTGTTAGGGTTAGGTTTAGGTTTAATGTTAGCGTTAGGGTTAGGGGTTAGGGTTAGGGGTTAGGTATAGGGTTACTGTTAGGGTAAAGGTAAGGGTTAGGGTTAGGGTTAGTGTTAGGGTTAATATATGGGGTTAGGTTTAGGGTTAGGGTTAGAGTTAGGGTTAGGGGTTAGTGTTAGGGTTAGTTTTAGGTTAGGTTTATGGCTAGATTTAGGATTCGGGTTAGATTTAGTGTTAGGGTTTGTATTGCGTTAGGTTTAGGGTTAGTGTTAGGGTTAGGTATAGGTTTAGGATTAGGCGTTTAGGGTTAATGTCTTGTTTAGGGTTAGGGTCGGTCCAATATTAAACTAAGGGTTAGTTTTAGGGTTAGGTTTAGTGTCCCTTTAGGGTTAGGCAATTAGTGTTAGGGCCATTTGGGTTAGTGTTAGGGTAAGGATTAGATTTATGTTTCGGTTTAGTGTGGGCCCACGATTAGGATAAGTGTTAGAGTTGCAATGAATGTTATGTTTATGGGTTAGGGTTAGGGGTTAGGGTTAGGGGTTATGGTTTTGTGTTAGTGTTTGTATTAATGTTAGTGTTGGGGTTAATGTTTAGGGCAAGGCTTAGGATTTGGATTAAGTTTCAGATTAGACTTAGTTTTTGGGTTAGAGATTAAGGTTAGGTTTAGGTTTAGGATTGGACTTTAGTTGTAGAATAAGGGTTAGGATTAGGGTTATTTTTAAGGTTAGGGTTAAGAGTTATGTTTAGGGTTAGGGTTTGGATTAGAGTTAGGGATAGGGTTAGGTTTAGGGGGTTAGGATTAGGGTTAAGGTTAGGATTAAGTTTAGATTGAAGGTTAGAGTTACGGTAAGGCTTAGGGTTAGGGTTAGGGTTAGGTGTACGGTAAGGGTTAGGGTTAGGGTTAGGTTTAGGGTTAGTGTTCGGGTTAGGCATAGGGTCATTTTTGCTAGGGTTAGGGTTAGGATTAGATTTATATTTAGGTTTAGGATGGGCCCACCATTAGGATAAGGGTTAGTGTTATGGTTAAGTGTTATGTTTATGGGTTAGGTTAGGGCTTAGGGTAAGTAGTTAGGGTTTTGTGTTAATGTTTGGATTACGATTAGTTTTAGTGTTCGGTGTAGTGTTTAGGGCAAGTTTTAGGGTTGGGATTAAGTTTCAGGTTAGGCTTAGTTTTTGAGTTTAAGATTAATGTTAGGTTTAGGATTAGACTTTAGTTTTAGAATAAGGGTTAGGTTTAGGGTTAGTGTTAGGGTTAAGAGTTATGTTCAGAGTGAGGGTTTGGATTATAGTTAGGGATAGGTTTAGGGTTAGGGTTAGGTTTGGGTTAGAGTTAGGGTTAGGATTAGGTTTAGGCAATAGTGTTAGGGTTAGGGTTAGGGTTAGGTTTAAGGTTAGGGTTATTGTTAGTGTTAGGGTTAGGGTTGGGTTACGTTTAGGGTTAGGGTTAGGGTTAGAGTTAGAGTTATGTTCGGGGTTAAGGTTAATGTTAATGTTAAGGTTATGGTTTAGGTTTAAGGTTAGTGTTAGGGTTATGGTTTAGGTTTAGTGTTAGGGTTAGTGTTGGGTTAGGGTTAGGGTTAGATTTATGTTTAGGTTTAGGGTGGGCCCACTATTAGGATAAGGTTTAGAGTTATGCTGAAGTGCAATGTTTATGGGTTAGGTTTTGGGGGTTAGGGTTAGGCGTTAGGGTTTTGTGTTAGTGTTTGTATAAGGGTTTGTGTTAGTGTTGGGGTTAGTGTTTAGGCAAGGTTTACGGTTAGGATTAAGTTTCAGGTTAACCTTAGTTTTTGGGTTAGAGATTAAGGTTATGTTTAGGTTTAGGATTAGATTTTAGTTGTAGAATAAGGGTTAGATTTAGGGTTAGGGTTATGTTTAGGGTTGGGTTAGCGTTACGTGCCATTAGCGTTAGGGTTAGGGTTACGCCATTAAGCTTAACGTCATTTGGGTTAGGATTAGATTTAAGTTTATGGTTAGGGTTATGGTTAGATATATGTTTAGGTTTAGGGTCCACCATTAGGATAATGGTTAGAGTTATGGTTAATTGTTATGTGTATGGGTTATGGTTAGGTGTTTGGGTTAAGGGTTAGGGCTTTGTGTTAGTGTTTGGATTAAGGTTAGTGTAGTGTAGTGTTTAATGTTTAGGGAAAGGTTTAGATTTAGCCTTAAGTTTCATGTTAGGCTTAGTTTTTGAGTTACAGATTAAGGTTAGGTTTAGGTTTAGGATTAGACTTTAGTTGTAGAATAAGTTTTAGCATTAGGGTCAGTGTTAGGGTTAGGGTTAAGGGTTATGTTTAGAGTTAGGGTTTGGAATAGGGTTAGGGATAGGATTAAGGTTTGGGGGTTATAGTTATTGTTAGGGTTAGGGTTGTGGTTAAAGTTAGGGGTTACGGTTAGGGTTAGGTTTAGGGTTAGCGTTAGGGTTAAGTTTAGGTTTAGTGTCAGGGTTAGGGTTAGGGTTAGGGTTGAGGTTAGGGTTAGGGTTAGGGCTAGTGTTAGTTTTCGGGTTAGGGTAAGTGTGCCATTAGGGTTAGGGTTAGTGTTAGGCCATTAAGCTTAGGTTCATTTGGGTTAGGAGTATGTTTGTGGTTAGGGTTAGGTTAAGGTTAGGGTTAAGGTTATTGTTAGGGTTATGTTTAGGGTTAGAGTTAGTGTTTGAGTTAGGGTCAGTGTTAGGAGTTATATTTAGTGTTAATGTTAGGGTTAAGTTTAGGGTTAGAAGTTAGAGTTAGTGTTAATTTTATGGTTAGGGTTAGATTTTGTGTTAGGGTTAGATTTAGGTGTTAGGGTTAGGGTTTGGGTTGAGTTAGGATTAGGTTTAGGCTACGTGTTAGGGTTCGGGTTAGAGTTAGGTTTAGGGTTGTGTTACGGTTACGTTTAGGATTAGGGTTAGAGTTAGATTTAGGGGGTTGGGATTATGGTTAGGCTTAGGGTTAGGGTTATGGTTAAGGTGGGATTAGGGTTAATGTGCCATTAGGGTGAGGGTTAGTGTTAAGGTTAGGCCATTTGACTTAGTGTCATTTGGGTTAGTGTTAGGGTTAGGTTTATGGTTAGGGTTCGGGTCAGATTTATGTTTTAGTTTAGGGTGGGCCCACCATTTAGATAAGGGTTAGAGTTACGGTTAATTGTTATGTTTATGGGTTATGGTTAGGTGTTAGGGTTAAAGGTTAGGGTTTTGTGTTAGTGTTTGGATTAGGGTTTTTGTTAGAGTTGTGTTTAATGTTTATGGCAAGGTTTAGGATTAAGTTTCAGGTTAGGCTTAGTTTTTGGGTTAGAGATTAAGGTTAGGTCAAGGTTTAGGATTAGACTTTAGTTGTAGCATAAGGGTTAGTATTAGGGTTAGTGTTAGGGTTAGGGTTAAGAGTTATGTTTGGGGTTATGGTTTGTGTGAGGGTTAGGGTTTGAATTTGGATTAGGGATAGGGTTAGGGGGTTAGTGTTAGGGTTAGGTTTAGTGTTAGGGTTTGTCCATAATTAAAATAAGGTTTTAGTTTAGGGTTAGGGTTAGTGTGCCTTTGGGGTTAGGATTAGATTTACTCCTTTAGGATTATGTTCGTTTGGATTATGGTTAGTGTTAGGGTTAGGGTTTGGATTAGAGTTAGTTGTTAGTGTTAGTGTTAGGGTGTGGGTTAGTGTTAGGGTTAGGCTTACGGTTCGGGTTAGGATTAGGTTTAGAGTTAACTGTTGGTGTTAGAGTTAATGTTAGTGTTAAGGTTAGCGGTATGTTTAGGCTTAGTGTCAGGGTTAGGTTTATGGGTAAGTGTTAGGGTTAGGGTTTGGGTTAGGGCTAGTGTATGTTTCGGATTAGGGTAATTGTGATATTATGTTTAGGGTTAGTGTTAGGTTTAGGCCATTAGGCTTAGGGTCATTTGGGTTACGGTTATGGTTAGGGTTTGTGTTAGGGTTGGGGGTTAGGGTTAGGTTTAATGTTAGTGTTAGGTTTTAGGGTTAGGGTCAGTGTTAGGTTAAGGGTTAGATTTATGTTTTGGTTTAGGGTGGGCCCACCATTAGGATAAGGGTTAGAGTTATTTTTAAGTGTTATGTTTATGGATTAGGGTTAGGGGTTAGGGTTAACAGTTATGGTTTTGTGTTAGTGTTTGGATTAGGATTAGTGTTAGTGTTGGGTTTAGTGTTTATGGCAAGTTTTAGTGTAAGGATTAATTTTCTGGTTAGGGTTAGTTTTTGAGTTAGAGATTAAGGTAAAATGTAGGATTAGACTTTAGTTGTAGAAAAAGTGTTAGGATTAGGGTTAGTTTTGGGGTTAGGGTTAGGGCTTTAGGATTAGGGTAAGGTTACGATTAGGGTTAGAGTTAGAGTCATTAGGTTTAGGGTTAGGGTTAGGTTTATGGTTAGGGTTAGGGTTAGGGTTAGGTTTAGGGTTCGGGTTATAGTTGTGGTTAGGGGTTAAGGATATGGTTAGGATTAGGGTTAGGCTTGGGTTAAGTTTCGGGTTAGGGTTAGGGTTTATGGTTAGGTGTAGTGTTAGGGTAAGTGTTAATGTTAGGGGTTTAGGGTCAGGTTAAGAGTTAGTGTTAGGTTTAGGGGTTAGGGTTAGGTTTAAGGATAGGGGTAGGGTCATTAGGGTTAGTGTTAGAGTTATGGTTAGGGTTAGGGTTAGGTTTAGGGTTTGGTTAGGGTTAGGTGTTTTCTTAGGGATATGTTTAGGTTTAGGGAGGGCCCACCATTAGGATAAGGGTTAGAGTTATGGTTAAGTGTAATGTTTATTGGTTAGGGTTTGGGGTTAGCGTGAGTGTTAGGGTTAGGGTTAAGATTAGGATTAAGAATGGGTTTAGGGTAACGGGGTTAGTGTTAGTGGTAGGGGTTAGGGATTAAGTGTTAAGGTTATAGCTATGGTTAGGGTTAGTGTTAGGGATTAGTGTTAGGGTTAGGGTTAGGTTTAAGTTTAGAGTTAGGGTTAATGTTAGGTGTTAGTGTTAGGGTTAGGATTAGGAATTAGTGTTAGTGTTAGGGTTAGGGTTACGGTTAGTGTTAGGGGAAGGGTTAGGTTTAGGATTCAGTTTAGGGTCAAGGTTAGGGTTAGGGTTAAAATTAGGTTTAGAGGTTAGAGTTAGGGTTAGTGATAGATTTAGTTTTAGGGTTAGGGCTAGTGTTAGGGTTTGGGTAAGGGTTAGATTTAACATTAGATATAGTGTTAAGGTTAGGGTTAGGGTAGGGTTAAGGTTAGGGTTAGGGTTAGTGTTAGTGTTAGGTTTGGGTTAGGGTTAGAGTTAGTGTTAGGTCTTGCCAGAGTAATCTGATCACCTTGTATGACCAAGTGACTAAACTCTTGGACGAGGAAAAATGGAAGCTGCTGCTGACATCCCTGGTCTCCACGGTCAGCAAATCCCTGGGGCGAGCGGCAAGGGGTGGCACAGTGGGGCCCTTCCCAGACTTTCTGGGTGCATTGCCAGCAGCAGAGAAACCCCAGGTTATTTATTGTCACCCAAATCTGTGGCTAATTCAGCCAAGAAGAAGCAACTGATGAGCTCTTCTACAAACAACTGAGTGTAGTCTCAAGATCGCTACCTCTAGTCCTTGTGGGAGACTTCAAGTTCCCAGATATAGGCTGGGAGTATAATACAGCAGAGAGGAAGCAGTCCCGGAGGTTCGTGGAGTGTGTGGAAGACAACTCCCTCACACAGCTGGTGAGCGATCCGACAAGGGACGGTGCCCTCCTGGACCTGCTGTTTGCGAACAGAGAAGGACTGGTGGGGGATGTGAAGGTTGGAGGATGCTTGGGGCAAAGCGATCATGAGATGATAGAGTTCTCGGTGCAGGGTGAGATGAAGAAGGTGGAGGTTAGCAGAAGAGTCGCCCTCAACTTTTACAGAGCAGACTTTGGACTGTTCAGAAGGCTGGTGGGAAAAGTCCCATGGGAGGCGCTCCTTGAGGGCAAAGGTGTCCATGAGGGCTGGGCGCTCTTTAAGAAGGAATTCCTAGCAGTTCAGGAGAAAGCCATCCCCAAGTTCCGGAAAAGTAGCCGGCGGGCTAAGAAACCAGCATGGCTGAGTATGGAGGTCCGAAGAGACATCAATAGGAAGAGGAGGGTCTACGACCTCTGAAGGAAATGGCAGGCATCCTGGGTGGACTATAGGGAGGAGGCGAGAACGTGCAGGGAAAAAGTCAGGAGGGCTAAGGCCCAACTAGAAATGCGATTGGCCAAGACTGTGAAAGACAACAAAAAGTCTTTCTACAAATACATCAACAGCAAAAGGAGGGCTAGGGAGAATCTCCAGTCCCTAGTAGATGCAGAGGGAACAACAGTAACAGGGGACGAAGACAAGGCTGAAGTGCTCAGTGCCTACTTTGCCTCAGTCTTTAACAGTAAGGAAAATTGTCCCCTCTGTGCACAACCCCAGGGGCTGGAAGAGAAGTATGAGGTTCCCAAGGTCTGAGAGGAGGTGGTTAGAAACTTGCTTGCCCAGATAGATGCCCACAACTCCATGGGGCCGGATGGAGTCCACCCAAGAGTTTTGAGGGAACTGGCGAATGTGCTGGCCAAACCCCTTTCCATCATCTTCCAGCAGCCCTGGATGACTGGGGAGGTTCCAATGGAATGGAGGCTGGCTGATGTCGTGCCCATCTATAAGAAGGGGTGCAGGGAGGATCCGGGGAACTACAGGCCTTTCAGCCTGACCTCGGTACCGGGGAAAGTCATGGAGTGGGTGATCTTGAGTGCGATCATGAAGCACTTGCAAGAGAACCGGGTGATCAGGCCCTGTCAAGACGGGTTCATGAAAGGCAGGTCTTGCCAGAGTAATCTGATCACCTTCTATGACCAAGTGACTAAACTCTTGGACGAGGGAAAGGCTGTGGATGTGGTTTTCCTGGACTTCAGTAAAGCCTTTGATACAGTTTCTCATAGTATTCTGCTTTGGAAACTGTTGGCCTCTAGCCTGGACGGGTGCACACTCTCCTGGGTGAAAAACTGGTTGAATGACGGGGCCCAGAGGGTGGTGGTAAATGGAGTTAAATCCAGCTGGAGGCCAGTGACAAGTGGGGTTCCCCAGGGCTCAGTCCTGGTTCCAGTCCTGTTTAATGTCTTTATCAACGACCTGGATGAAGGCATTGAGTGCTCCCTTAGCAAGTTTGCAGATGACACCAAGCTGGGAGGAAGTGTGGATCTGCTGGAGGGTCGGGAGGCTCTGCAAAGGGACCTGAACAGGCTGGACTGCTGGGCAGAGACCAACGGCATGAGGTTTAACAAGGCCAAATGCCGGGTCCTGCACTTGGGGCACAACAACGCTAAGCAGAAGTACAAACTAGGAGAGATCTGGCTGGAAAGCTGCCAGGAGGAGAAGGACCTGGAGGTGCTGGTTGACAACCGACTGAACATGAGCCAGCAGTGTGCCCAGGTGGCCAAAAAGGCCAATGGCATCCTGGCTTGTATCAGGAACGGCGTGACCAGCAGGTCCAGGGAGGTTATTCTCCCCCTGTACTCAGCACTGGTGAGACCGCACCTCGAGTACTGTGTTCAGTTCTGGGCCCCTCACAAAGAGGGATGTTGTGGCTCTGGAGCGAGTCCAGAGAAGAGCAACAAAGCTGGTGAAGGGCTGGTGAACAATTTTATGAGGAGCGGCTGAGAGAGCTGGGGTTGTTCAGCCTGGAGAAGAGGAGGCTGAGGGGAGACCTTATTGCTCTCTACAACTACCTGAAGGGAGGTTGTGGAGAGGAGGGAGCTGGCCTCTTCTCCCAAGTGACAGGGGAGAGGACGAGAGGGAATGGCCTCAAGCTCCGCCAGGGGAGATTTAGGCTTGAGATTAGGAAGAAGTTCTTCACAGAGAGGGTGGTTAGGTATTGGAACAGTCTGCCAAGGCAGGTGGTTGAGTCACCGTCCCTGGAGGTGTTTAAGGTTAGAGTCGATGAGGTGCTTAGGAGCATGATTTAGGGACTGGTGGGAATGGTTGGACTCGACGATCCAGTGGGTCTCTTCCAACATGGTCATTCTGTGATTCTGTGTGTGATTCCATCCCCTGCTGCATCTCTTTCTGCTCCATCTGGTGCATCTGCTGTTGCATATGCTGCTGCTTCATCTACTGCTGCATCTCCTGTTAAATCTCCTGCTGCTTCATCTCCTTCTGAAGATTCTGCTAAATCTACTGCTGAACATGCATCCCCGGCTGCATTTCCTGCTGCTGCATCTCCCGCTTCATATCCTACTGCGTCTCCTCCTGCAGCATATCTTACTGCATTTCCTTCTGCTGCATCTCGTGCTGCACCATCTGCTACAGCACCTTCTGCTGCTACGTCTCCTACTGAATCTGCATCTCCTGATGCATCTGCTGCTGCATCTATTGCTGCTACATCTGCTGCCTCTGCAGGTGCATCTGCATCACCTGCTGCTGCATCACTTGCTGCATTACCTCCTGCTGATTAATCAGCTGCTCCATTTCCTGATGCTTCATGTACTGCTGCATCTCCTGCTACACTTGCTGCTTCTGCATCTCCTTCTACTTGATGTCCTCCTGCATCTCCTGCTGCTGCATCTGCTGCTTCATCTCCTGCTGCATCCTCTGCAGATGCATCTGCGGATGCATCTGCAGAAGCATCTCCTTTTCCTGCTGCATCTGCTGCTCAATCATCTACGGATGCACCTAGTGCTTCTGCATTTCAGCTGCATATCCTGTTACAGGCATCTGCGGCTGCATCTCGTGCTGAATCTCCTCTTGCCCTTCCTGCTGTAACTGCTGATGCTTATGTTGCTATTTCATCTCCTGCTTCATCTTCTGCTAAATCTTCTTCTGCAGAATCTCCTCCAGCATCTCCTGCTACTATTCCTGCTGATGTATCTCCTGCTGCATCTCCTACTGCATCCCCTGCTGCTGAATCTCCTTCAATATCTCCTGCTGTATCTCCTGCTGCATTTTCTACTGAATCTCCTGCTGCAGAATCTGCTGATGCATTTCCTGCTGATGCATCTCCTGCTCAATCTCCTGCTGCTGCAACTCCTTCTGAATCTGCTGCTGCCTCTTGTGTGGCTGCATATTTATATACTGCATATCCTGCTGCTGCATCTCCGGCTGCTGCATCTCGTTCTGCTACATCTCCTTCTGCATCTCCTGCTACAGCATCTCCTGCTGTATCTGCTGAATTTGCCATTGCATCTGCTGCTGCTTCATCTCCTGCTCCATCTCCTGATAGGTCTCCTGCTGCTGCCTCTGCTGTTGCATCCTCTTCCACTGCATCTGCTGCTGCATCTGATGATAATTTCTCTTTTGCTGCATTTACGGCGGCTGCATCTCCTGCTATATTTCCTTCTGCTGCATCTTCTTTACTTAATCTACTACTCTGCACTTCCTGCTGCTGCATCACATCCTTCTGCATCTCCGACTGAATTGCCTGTAGCATCTCCTGCTTCTTCATCTCCTGCTGCTACATCTCCTAGTGCATATGATGCTGCTGCATCTGCTGTTACTTCTGCTGCTGCTGCATTCCTTGCTGCATCTCCTGATGCTGCAGCTCCTTCTGCATCTCCTTCTGTGTCTCCTGCTACTACATCCCCTGCTGCTGCATTTCCTGCTTCATCTCCTGATGCTGCAACTCCTTCTGCATCTTCTGCCAATGCATCTCCTGCAAAATCTGCTGCTGCTGCCTCTCCTGTTGCATCTGCTTCTGATGCATCTGCGGCTACATCTCTGCTGCTGCATCTCTTGCTGCATTTCATGCTTCATCTGCTGATGCATCTTTTCCTGCTCTATGTCCTGCTACATCTCGTCATCCTGCACATCCTGCTGCATCTGCTGAAAATTCTCTTCCTATTGCTTCTCCTGCTGAATCTCCATTTCCTGCTGCATCTGCTCCTGCATCTCCTGCTGCTGCATCTCCTGCTGAATTAGCTGCTGCTGCATCTGCTTCTACATGTACATTATAACTTTCTAATTTTGCTGCCTCATCTCCTGGTTCATCTGCTAATGAACCTCCTGCTGCTGCATTTCCTGCTTCATCTTCAACTGATGCATCTGTGGCTTCATCACCTCATATGTCATCTCCTCCTGCATCTGCTGCAGTATTTCCTGCTGCAGTGTCTGCTGATCCTGCATCTACTGCTGCATTTCTTGCTGCATCTGCTGCTGCTCTGCTGCTGCTTCATCTCCTGCCAAATCTCCTGCTACATATCCTGCTACTGCACCTCCTAATGCATCTCATGATAATGCTTCATCTCCTGCTATTACATCTCCTGCTGCACCTACTGCTGCTGAATTTAATTCTGAATCTTCTGCTGCTGCATCTCCTGCTAATGGGTCTGATGCAGCATATCTTGCTCTTGCATCTCCTGCTGCTGCATTACCTGCTTCTGTATATACTGCTGCCTTTCCTGCTACTTAATCTCCTTCTGGTGAATTTATTTCTGCATCTCCTTCTTCTGAAACTCCTGCTGCTCTATGACCTTCTGCATCGATTCCTGCTGCAGGTCCTTCTTCTGCATCTCCTCTAGCTGCATCTGCTTCTGCATCTCCTTCTTCTGAATTACCTGCTAAATCTGCATCTCTTGCTGCTTCATCTCCTGCTCTTGCATCTCCTTCTGCTGAATCTCCTCCTGAATCTCCGGTGGCATCTCATGATGCTACATATCCTGCTACATTCCCTGACGTATCTCCTTCTAAATATATGCTTCTTCTTCTGCTGAATCTCCTCCTGATGAATCTGAATTTCTGTAATTGTCCCAAATTCTCGGTAACTGTAACCAAATTTCTCTATAAATTTGGGGTAATTGCCCTCAAATTTTGAGTAATTCTCTCCCAGTTTTGGGTAATCCTCCTCAAATTTTCGGTAACTGTCTCCAAATTTCAGAAATTATCCGCAAACTTCGGGTAATTGCCCACCCAGTTTTGAGGAGCTATCTCAAAACGATGGACATTTTCTCCAAATTTTGTTAATTGTCGCCTGATTTGGGGTAACTGTCACCAAATTTTGAGTCATTTTCACAAGATTTCTTATTGTTTTCATCCAATTTTGTATAATTGTCCCCAAATTAGGGTCAGTTTCCTGAAATTTAGAGTAATTGTGCTCATAGGTTTGGTAACTGCCGCAAAATGTGGAGCATTCTCTCAACATGTTGGGCAACCGTCTCCCACTGTTGGGTAATTGTCCCTAAAATTCTTGTAGTTTGCCACGCATTTTGCGTAACTGTCACCAGATTTTGAATAATCCTTATGAAATTTGGGGTAACTGCCTCCAAATTTGGGGTAATTGTGCCACAATTTGTGTAATTCTCTCCATATTTCAGGTAATTGTGACCAAAAATTTGTGGTAATTGTCGGCAAAATGTTGGGGAATTTGCCACAAATTTTGAGAAATTGTACCAAAGTCTTGGGAAATTGCCTCCAAATTTTGAGTAATTTTCCCAAATCCTCTTGTAATAGTCCCCGGGTTTAGGGTAAGTGCGCCCGAGTTTATGGGAGTTGTCTCAGAATTTTGAGTAACTGCCCCCAAATATCTTGTCATTTTCCTCAAATTTTGTGCAGATGTCCCAGACCTTCTCTAATTATCCCCAAATGTGGGGTAATTGTTCTCCAATTTTAAGTAATTGCCACAACATTTCTTACGATTTTACCTCGATTTTTGCATAATTGTCCCCAGTCTTCTTTGGGTGTTACGATTAGGGTTAGGGTTAGTGATAGGGTTAAGGTCATGGTTAAGGTTATGGGTAGGGTTAGGGGTTAGGGGTAGTTTTACGGTAAGTTTTCGAGTTAAAGTTTAGGTTAGGGTTAAGTTTAGGGGTTAGGGTTACTGTTACGGTTAGGCTTTGTTTTTTGGTTAAGGTTAGGGGTTATGATTAGTGTGAGTGTTAGGGTTATGTTTAGGTTTAATGTTAGCGTTATTTTTAGGGGTTATGGTTAATGTTATGGTTAGCGTTAGGGGTTAGGTATAGGGTTACTGTTAGTGTAAGGGTAAGGGTTAGGGTTAGGGTTAGGGTTAGGGTTAATATTAGGGGTTAGGTTTTAGGGTTAGGGTTAGAGTTACGGTTAGGGGTTAGTGTCAGGGTTACTTTTAGGTTAGGTTTATGGCTAGATTTAGGATTCGGGTTAGGGTTAGTTTTAGGGTTTGTGTTGGGTTAGGTTTAGGGTTAGTGTTAGGGTTAGGTATAGGTTTAGGATTAGGGGTTTAGGGTTAATGTCATGTTTAGGGTTAGGGTCGGTCCAATATTAAAATAAGGGTTAGTTTTAGGGTTAGGTTTAGTGTCCCTTTAGGGTTGGGCAATTAGTGTTAGGGCCATTTGGGTTAGTGTTAGGGTAAGGATTAGATTTATGTTTTGGTTTAATGTGGGCCCACGAATAGGATAAGTGTTAGAGTTATGGTGAATGTTATGTTTATGGGTTAGGGTTAGGGGTTATGGTTTTGTGTTAGTGTTTGTATTAGTGTTAGTGTTAGTGTTAGTGTTGGGTTTAGTGTTTAGGGCAAGGTTTAGGATTTGGATTAATTTTCAGATTAGACTTAGTTTTTGTGTTAGAGGTTAAGGTTAGTTTTAGGTTTAGGATTGGACTTTAGTTGTAGAATAAGGGTTAGGATTAGGGTTATTTTTAGGGTTAGGGTTAAGAGTTACGTTTAGGGTTAGGGTTTGGATTAGAGTTAGGGATAGGGTTCGGTTTAGGGGATTAGGATTAGGGTTAAGGTTAGGGTTAAGTTTAGATTTAAGTTCAGGGTTATAGTTAGAGGTAAGTGTTAGGGTTAGGGTTACAGTAAGGGTTAGGGTTAGGTTTAGGGTTAGGTTTAGGATTAGTGTTCGGGTTAGGCATAGGGTCATTTGTGTTAGGGTTAGGGTTAGGGTTAGGGTTAGGGTTAGGAATAGATTTATATTTAGGTTTAGGATGGGCCCACCATTAGGATAAGGGTTAGTGTTATGGTTAAGTGTTATGTTTATGGGTTAGGTTAGGGGTTAGGGTAAGTAGTTACGGTTTTGTGTTAGTGTTTGGATTACAATTAGTTTTAGTGTTAGGTGTAGTGTTAAGGGCAAGTTTTAGGGTTCAGATTAAGTTTCAGGTTAGGCTTAGTTTTTGAGTTTAATATTAATGTTAGGTTTAGGATTAGAGTTTAGTTTTAGAATAAGGGTTAGAATTAGGGTTAGTGTTAGTGTTAGGGTTAAGAGTTATGTTCAGAGTGAGGGTTTGGATTATAGTTAGGGATAGGTTTATGGCTAGGGTTAGGTTTGGGTTAGAGTTAGGTTTAGGATTAGGGTTAGGCATTAGTGTTAGGGTTAGGGTTGGGTTAGGTTTAGGGTTAGGGTTAGGTTTAGGCATTAGTGTTAAGGTTAGGGTGGGGTTAGGTTTAGGGTTAGGGTTATTGTTAGTGTTAGGGTTAGGGTTGGGTTACGTTTAGGGTTAGGGTTAGGGTTCGAGTTAGAGTTATGTTCGGGGTTAAGGTTAATGTTAATGTTAAGGTTATGGTTTAGGTTTAAGGTTAATGTTAGGGTTATGGTTTAGGTTTAGTGTTAGGGTTAGTGTTGGGTTAGGGTTAGGGTTAGATTTATGTTTAGGTTTAGGGTGGGCCCACTATTAGGATAAGGTTTAGAGTTATGCTGAAGTGCAATGTTTATGGGTTAGGTTTTGGGGGTTAGGGTTAGGGGTTAGGGTTTTGTGTTAGTGTTTGGATAAGGGTTTGTGTTAGTGTTGGGGTTAGTGTTCAGGCAAGGTTTACGGTTAGGATTAAGTTTCAGGTTAACCTTAGTTTTTGGGTTAGAGATTAAGGTTATGTTTAGGTTTAGGATTAGATTTTAGTTGTAGAATAAGGGTTAGATTTAGGGTTAGTGTTAGGGTTAGGGTTAAGGGTTATGGTTAGGGTTAGGTTTCGGATTAGGGTTAGGGGGTTAGTGTTAGTGTTAAGGCTAGGGTTAGGTTTAATGTTCTGGTTAGGTTTAGGGGTTAGGGTTAGGCTTATGGCTAGGGTTAGTGTTAGGGTTACCGTTAAGATTAGGCTTAGTGTTAGTATTAGTTTTAGGGTTGGATTAGTGTTAGGGTTAGGGTTTTAGGGTTAGTGTTAGGGTTAGTGTTAGTGTTAGGCTTAGGGTTATGTTTAGGGTTGGGTTAGCGTTACGTGCCATTAGCGTTAGGGTTAGGGTTACGCCATTAAGCTTAACTTCATTTGGGTTAGGATTAGATTTAAGTTTATGGTTGGGGTTATGGTTAGATATATGTTTAGGTTTAGGGTCCACCATTAGGATAAGGGTTAGAGTTACGGTTAATTCTTATGTGTATGGGTTATGGTTAGGTGTTTAGGTTACGGGTTAGGGTTTTGTGTTAGTGTTTGGATTAAGGTTAGTGTAGTGTAGTGTTTAGTGTTTAGGGCAAGGTTTAGAGTTAGGATTAAGTTTCATGTTAGGCTTAGTTTTTGAGTTACAGATTAAGGTTAGGTTTAGGTTTAGGATTAGACTTTAGTTGTAGAATAAGTTTTAGCATTAGTGTCATTGTTAGGGTTAGGGTTAAGAGTTATGTTTAGAGTTAGGGTTTGGAATAGGGTTAGGGATAGGATTAAGGTTTGGGTGTTATAGTTATTGTTAAGAATAGGGTTAGGGTTATGGTTAGGGTTATGGTTAGGGTTAGGGTTAGGGCTAGTGTTAGGTTTCAGGTTAGGGTAAGTGTGCCATTAGGGTTAGGGTTAGTGTTAGGCCATTAAGCTTAGGTTCATTTTGATTAGGATTATGGTTAGGGTTAGGGTTAAGGTTAGGTTAAGGTTTAGGGTTAGGGTTATTTTTAGGGTTATGTTTAGGATTAGAGTTAGGGTTTGAGTTAGGGTCAGGGTTAGGAGTTATGTTTAGTGTTAGCATCAGGGTTAAGTTTAGGGTTAGGGGTTAGGGTTAGTGTTAATTTTAGGGTTAGGGTTAGATTTTGGGTTAGTGTTAGGGTTAGGTTTAGGTGTTAGGGTTAGGGTTGAGTTAAGAATAGGTTTAGGCTAAGTGTTAGGGTTCAGGTTAGAGTTAGGTTTAGGGTTGTGTTAGGGTTACGTTTAGGGTTAGGGTTAGAGTTAGATTTAGGGGGTTGGGATTATGGTTAGGCTTAGGGTTAGGGTTATGGTTAAGGTGGGATAAGGGTTAATGTGCCATTAGGGTTAGAGTTAGTGTTAAGGTTAGGCCATTTGACTTAGTTTCATTTGGGTTAGTGTTAGGGTTAGGTTTATGGTTAGGGTTCGGGTCAGATTTATGTTTTAGTTTAGGGTGGGCCCACCATTTAGATAAGGGTTAGAGTTACGGTTAAGTGTTATGTTTATGGGTTATGGTTAGGTGTTAGGGTTAAAGGTTAGGGTTTTGTGTTAGTGTTTGGATTAGGGTTTGTGTTAGAGTTGTGTTTAAAGTTTATGGCAAGGTTTAGGATTAAGTTTCAGGTTAGGCTTAGTTTTTGTGTTAGAGATTAAGGTTAGGTTTAGGTTTAGGATTAGACTTAGTTGTAGCATAAGGGTTAGGATTAAGGTTAGTGTTAGGGTTAGGGTTAAAAGTTATGTTTAGGGTTAGGGTTTGTGTTAGTGTTAGGGTTTGAATTTGTATTAGGGATAGGGCTAGGGTTAGGGGGTTAGTGTTAGGGTTATGTTTAGGGTTAAGGTTGGTCCATAATTAATATAAGGGTTTAGTTTAGGGTTAGGATTAGTGTGCCTTTTGGGCTAGGGTTAGGTTTAGGCCATTAGGATTAGGTTCATTTGGATTATGGTTAGGGTTATGGTCAGGGTTTGGATTAGAGTTAGGTGTTAGTGTGAGGGTTAGGTTTAGGTTTATGGGTTAGGGTTAGAGTTAAATGTTAGTGTTAGGCTTAGGGTTATGGTTTAGGGTTAGGTTTAGGGTTAGGATTATTGTTTATGTTTAGGGTTAATGTTAGGGTTAGGTGTTAGGGTTAGGTGTTAGGATTAGGGTTAGGGTTAAATTTAGGGTTAGGGTTAGGGGTTATTGATAGGGTTAGGTTTGTTAAGGTTAGGGTTAGGGTTAGAGTTAGGGTTAGGGTTAGGGTTACGGTTAGGTTTACGGTTAGGTTTGGGTCAGGGTTAGGGCTAAGGTTAGTGTTAATGGTTAGATTTAGGTGTTAGTGTTAGCGTTAGGGTTTGTGTTTGTGTTAGGGATATTGTTATTTTTAGGTGTTAGGGTTAGGGTTAGTGTTAGGGTTGGTTTAGGATTAGGGTTAATGTTAGGGTTATGGTTAGGGTTAGGGTTAATTTTAGGATTAGATTTAGGGTAAGGGTTAGGGTTAGTGTTATGGTTATTATTAGGGTTAGTGTTATGGTTACAATTAGGGTTAGGGTTAGTGTGCCATTCAGGTGAGGGTTAGTGTTAGGCCATTAGGCTTAGGGTCATTTTGGTTAGGGTTAGATTTAGGGTAAGGGTTAGGGCTAGGTTTAGGGTTAGTGTTTGTTTTAGGGTTAGACTTGTGTTAAGAGTAGGGTTAGGGTTAGGGGTTAGATTTAGGTGTTAGGGTTAGGGATAGGGTTAGGGGTAGGGCTAGGATTAGGTTTGGGGTTAGGTTAAAGGTTTAGGTTTATGATTAGGGTTAGTGTTAGGATTAGGTTTATGGTTAGGTTAGGAATAGGGTTAGGGTTTAGAGTTAGGTGTTAGGGGTTAGGGTTAGTGTTAATTTTAGGGTTAGGGTTAGATTTTGGGTTAGTGTTAGGTTTAGGATTAGATTTAGGCTAAGTGTTAGGGTTCGGGTTAGAGTTAGGTTTAGAGTTGTGTTAGTGTTATGTTTAGGGTTAGGATTAGAGTTAGATTTAGGGGTTTGGGATTATGATTAGGCTTAGGGTTAGGGTTGGTCCATAATTAATATAAGGGTTTAGTTTAGGGTTAGGATTAGTGTGCCTTTAGGGCTAGGGTTAGGTTTAGGCCATTACTATTAGGTTCATTTGGATTATGGTTATGGTTAGGGTTTGGATTAGAGTTAGGTGTTACTGTTAGGGTGAGGGTTAGGCTTAGGTTTATGGTTTAGGTTTAGGGTTAGGGTTAAGGTTAGAGTTAGGGTTAGGGTTAGATTTAAATTTTAGGGTTAGGCTTAGGGTTATGGTTTAGGGTTATGTGTAGGGTTAGGATTATAGTTTAGGTTTAGGGTTAGGGTTAAGGTTAGGTGTTAGGATTAGGGTTAGGGTTAAATTTAGGGTTATGGTAGGGGTTAGGGTTTGGTTTAGGGTTAAATTTAGGATTAGAGGTTAGGGTTAGGGTTCAGGTTAGAGTTAAGTTTTGCGTTAGGGGTTAGGGTTAGGTTTATGTTTATTGTTAGTTGTTAGGGTTTTGTTTAGGGTAAGGGTTAGGTTTAGAATAAAGTGTTAGTGTTAGGGTTATGGTTATTGTTAGGTTTAAAGTTAGGGTTAGGTTTACGTTTAGGTTTAGGTTTAATATTAGGGTTAGAGTTAGGGTTAGGTTTGGTTTAGGGTGAGGGTTAACGTAAGTTTTAGGTGTTATGTTAGTGTTAGGGTTACGGTTAGGTTTATAGTTAAATTTAGGGTTACTTTAAGGGTTAGGTTTAGTATTAGGGTTAGATTTATGTTTAGGATTAGGGTGGTCCCACCATTAGGATAAGGGTTTGAATTATAGTTAAGTGTTATGTAATGGGTTAGGGTTAATGTTTAGGGTTTTGTGTTAGTGTTTGGATTAGGGTTAGTGTTAGTATTGTGTCTAGTGTTTAGGGCAAGGTTTAGGGCTTGGATTAAGTTTCAGGTCAGGCTTAGTTTTTGGGTTAGAGATTAATATTAGGTTTAGGTTTAGGGTTAGACTTTAGTTGTAAAATACGGGTTAGGATTAGGGTTTCTGTTAGGGTTAGAGTTAAGAATAATATTTAGGGTTAGGTTTTGGATTGGGGTTAGTTATATGGTTAAGGTTAGGGGGTTTGGGTTAGTGTTAGGGTTAAGGTTAGGATAAGGGTTATGGTTAGGATTAGGAGTTAGGGTTAGGGTTACTGTTAGGGTAAGTGTTACAGCTAGGGTTAGTGTTAATGCTAGGTGTTAGGGTTAGGGTTAGGGTTAAAGTTAGGGTAAGGGTTTAGTGCTAGGGATAATATTATGGTAAGGGTTAGGGTTGGGTTATTGTTAGTTTTATATTTAGTGTTAGGGTTCGGTTTAGGGTTAGATCTGGGTTAGGGTTAGGTTCAGAGTTATGGTTAGGGTTAAGGTTTATGGTTAGGGTTAGTGTTAATTTTAGGGTTAGGTTTAAGTATTAGGTTTAGGGTTAGAGTAAGTGTTATTGTTAAGGTCATCAGGGTTAGGGTTAAGGGTAAGGTTAGTGTTAGGTCTGGGTTTAGGGTTAAGGGTAAGGGTTACGGTTAGGATTAGAGTTAAGTTTGGGTTAGGATTAGGGTTAGAGGTTAGAGTTAGGTGTTAGTGTTAGGGTCATTGTTAGCATTAGGGTTAGGGTTAGTGTTAGGGTTGGGTTAGTGTTAGGGTTTGTGTTGGGGTTGTGTTAGGGATATGGTTATGGTTAGGTTTAGCGTTAGGGATACGGTTACGGTTAGGTTTAGGGTTAGGGTCGTTAGGTTTAGGGTTATGGTTACAGTTAGGGTTGTGTCAGGGTTAGGGTTAGGGTTAAAGGTTATAGTTAGGTGTTAGGGTTTGTATTAGGTTTAGGGTTAGGGTTAGGATTAGGGTTGGTTTAGGGTTAGATTTATTCTTAGGGTTATGGTTAGGTTAGGGTTAGGGTTAGGGTTTGGGTTTAGGGTTAGTGTTAATGTTAGGGTTAGGTTTAGGGTTAAAGTTAGGTTTAGGGTTAGGTTTAGATTTATGTTTAGTCTTAGGGTGGGCCCAGCATTAGTATAAGGGTTAGAATTATAGTTAAGTATTATGTTTATTGGGTTAGTGTTAGGGGTTATGGTTAGTGTTGGGGTTAGTTTTTATTGTAAGGTTTAGGGCTAAGATCAAGTTTCAGGTTTGGCTTATTTTTTGTGTTAGAGATTAAGGTTAGGTTTAAGTTTAGGATTAGGCTTTAATTGTAGAATAAGGGTTAGGATTAGTGTTAGTATTAGGGTTAGGGTTAAGAGTTATATTTAGGGTTAGGGTTTGGATTAGTGTTAGGGATATGGTTAGGGTTAAGGGATAAGCATTAGTGTTACGGTTAGAGTTAGGGTTAGTGTTATGGTTAGGGTTGGGATAGGGTTAGTGTGCCATTAGGATTAGGGTTAGGCCATTAAGCTTAGGGTCATTTGGGTAGGGTTAGGGTTAATGGTTAGATTTAGTTGTTAATGTTAGGGTAAGGGTTTGTGTTAGTGTTGGGGATATTGTTATTGTTAGGTGTTAGGATTAGGGTTAGTGTTAGGGTTGGTTTAGTATTAGGGTTAATGTTAGGGTTATGGTTAGGTTTAGGGTTAAGGTTAGGGGTTAGGGTAAATGTTAGTGTTAGGGTTAGGTTTAGGGTTAGATTTATCTTTAGAATTATGGTGGGCGCACTCTTAGGATAATGTTTAGAGTTACAGTTAAGTATTATGTTTATGGGTTAGGGTTAGGTGTTAGGTTTAGGAGTTCTTATTTTGTTATAGTGTTTGGATTAGGGTTAGTGTTAGTGTTGGGGTTAGTGTTTAGGACAAGGTTTGGGGCTAGCATTAAGTTTAAGGTTAGGCTTATTTTTCGTGTTAGAGATTAAGGTTAGGTTTAGGTTTTGGATTAGACTTTAGTTGTAGAATAAGGGTTAGGATTAGGGTTAGTGCTAGGGTTACGGTTAAGGATTATGTTTAGGGTTAGGGTTTTGATTAGGGTTAGGGTTAGATTTAGGGTTAGATTTAGGTTTTGGATTAGAGTTAGGGATAGGGTTAATGTTAGGGGGTTAGGGTTAGGGGTTAGATTAAGGTGTTAGGGTTAGGGGTAGGGTTAGGGGTAGGGCTAGGATTAGGTTTGGGGTTAGGTTAAAGGTTTAGGGTTATGATTAGCGTTAGTGTTAGGATTAGGGTTATGGTTGGGTTAGGATTAGGGTTAGGGGTTATAGTTAGGTGTTAGGGTTAGGGATAGGGTTAAGTATACTGTTAGGTTTGGGTTAGTGTTATGGTTAGGTGTTAGGGTTAGTGTTAGGGTTACGGTTAGGTTTAGGGATAGTGTTAGGGATAGGGTTAGGGGCGTTAGGGTTAGGGTTATGTTTAGAGTTAATGTTAGGTTTAGACTTGGGGTTAGGGGTTAGGATTAGGGTTAGAGATAGGGTTATGGTTCTGGTTAGGGTTCTGGTTAGGATTTGGTTAGGGATAGGGTTATGGTTAGGTGTTATAGTTAGGGTTAGGGTTAGGTTTATGTTAGGGTTGGGGTTAGGGGTTAGGGTTAGGGTTACAGTTAGGGTTAGGGTTATGTTTGGGTGTTACGATTAGGGTTAGGGTTAGTGATTGTGTTATGGTCATGCTTAAGGTTATGGGTAGGGTTAGGGGTTAGGTGTAGATTTAGAGTAAGGGTTAGAGTTAGAGTTAAGGTTAGGGTTATGTTTAGGGTTAGGGTTAGTGTTACGGTTAGGCTTTGTTTTGTAGTTAGGGTTAGGGTATATGATTAGGGTGAGTGTTAGGGTTAGGTTTAGGTTTAATGTTAGCATTAGGGTTAGGGATAGGGTTAGGGTTATGGTTAGCGTTAGGGGTTAGGGATAGGATTACTGTTAGGGTAAGTCTTAGGGTTAGGGTTAGTGTTAGGGTTAATATTAGGGGTTAGGTTTAGGGTTAGGGTTAGAGTTAGGGTTAGGTGGTAGTGTTAGGGTTTGTTTTAGGTTAGGTTTATGGCTAGAGTTAGGATTCGGGTTAATGTTAGTGTTAGGGTTTGTGTTGGGTTAGGTTTAGGGTTAGTGTTAGGGTTAGGTATAAGTTTAGGATTAGGGGTTTAGGGTTAATGTCATGTTTAGGGTTAGGGTCGGTCTAATATTAAAATAAGGGTTAGTTTTAGGGTTAAGGTTAGTGTCCCTTTAGGGTTAGGCAATTAGTGTTAGGGCCATTTGGGTTAGTGTTAGGGTTAAGGTTATGGTTAGGGTTAGGATTAGATTTATATTTCAGTTTAGTGTGGGCCCACGTTTAGGATAAGTGTTAGAGTTATGGGGACTGTTATGTTTATGGGTTAGGGTTAGGGGTTAGTGTTTTGTGTTGGTGTTTGTATTAGTGTTAGTGTTAGTGTTGGGGTTAGTGTTTAGGGCAAGGTTTAGGGTTAGGATTAAGTTTCAAATTAGGCTTAGTTTTTGGGTTAGAGATTAAGGTTACGTTTAGGTTTAGGATTGGACTTTAGTTGTAGAATAAGGGTTAGGATTAGGGTTATTTTTAGGGTTAGGTTTAATAGTTATGTTTAGGGTTAGGGTTTGGATTAGAGTTAGGGATAGGGTTAGGATTAGGGGGTTAGGATTAGGGTTAAGGTTAGGGTTAAGTTTAGATTTAAGGTTAGGGTTATGGTTAGAGTTAGGTGTTAGGGTTAGGGTTACGGTAAGGATTAGGTCTAGGGTTAGGGTTAGTGTTCGGGTTAGGCATAGGGTCATTTGTGTTAGGGTTAGGGTTATGGTTCGGCTTAGGGTTAGATTTATGCTTAGATTTAGGTGGGCCCACCATTAGGATAAGGGTTAGAACGATGGTTATGTGTTATGTTTATGGGTTAGGGTTAGGGGTTAGGGTTAGGGTTAGTCTTAGTGTCAGGGTTAAGAGTTATATTTAGGGTTAGTGTTTGTATTAGGGTTAGGTTTATGGTTAGGGTTCGGGTCAGATTTATGTTTTAGTTTAGGGTGGGCCCACCATTTAGATAAGGGTTAGAGTTTCAGTTAAGTGTTATGTTTATGGGTTATGGTTAGTTGTTAGGGTTAAAGGTTAGGGTTGTGTGTTAGTGTTTGGATTAGGGTTTGTGTTAGAGTTGTGTTTAATGTTTATGGCAAGGTTTAAGATTAAGTTTCAGATTAGGCTTAGTTTTTGTGTTAGAGATTAAGGTTAGGTTTAGGTTTAGGATTAGACTTTAGTTGTAGCATAAGGGTTAGGATTAGGGTTCGTGTTAGGGTTAAGGTTAAGAGTTATGTTTAGGGTTAGGGTTTTTGTTAGGGTTAGGGTTTGAATTTGGATTAGGGATAGGGTTAGGGTTAGGGGGTTAGGGTTAGGGTTAGGGGGTTAGGGTTAGGGTTAGGGGGTTAGGGTTAGGGTTAGGTTTAGGGGTAGGATTTGTCCGTAATTAATATAAGGGTTTAGTTTAGGGTTAGGGTTAGTGTGCCTTTAGGGCTAGGGTTAGGTTTAGGCCAGTAAGATTAAGTTCATTTGGATTATGGTTTGGGTTAGGGTTAGGGTTTGGATTAGAGTTAGGTGTTAGTCTTAGGGCTAGGGTTAGGGTTATGTTTAGAGTTAAGTGTTTGTGTTAGGGTTAGGGTTGGTGTTAGTGTTTGGGTTAGTGTTATGTTTGGGCTTAGTGTCAGGGTTAGGTTTATGGGTAAGTGTTAGGGTTAGGGTTAGTGTTAGGTTTCGAGTTAGGGTAAGTGTGATATTATGTTTAGGGTTAGTGTTAGGGTTAGGCCATTAGGCTTAGGGTCATTTGGGTTAGGGTTATGGTTAGGGTTTGTGTTAGCATTGGGGGTTAGTGTTAGGGTTAGGTTTAATGTTAGTGTTAGGGTTAGGTTTTAGGGTTAGGTTCAGGGTTACAGTAAGGGTTAGATTTATGTTTTGGTTTAGGGTCGGCCCACCATTAGGATAAGGATTAGAGTTATGGTTAAGTGTTATGTTTATATATTAGGGTTAGGGGTTAGGGTTAGCAGTTATGGTTTTGTGTTAGTGTTTGGATTAGGATTAGTGTTAGTGTTGGGTTTAGTGTTTAGGGCAAGGTTTAGCGTAAGAATTAATTTTCAGGGTAGGGTTAGTTTTTTTGTTAGAGATTAAGGTAAAATGTAGGATTAGACATTAGTTGTAGAATAATTGTTAGGTTTAGGGTTAGTATTGGGGTTAGGGTTAGGGTGTTATGGTTAGGGTTAGAGTTAGAGTCATTAGGGTTAGGTTTATGGTTAGGGTTGGGGTTAGGTTTAGGATTCGATTTAGGGTTAGGGTTGTGGTTAAGGTTTAGGGTTATGGTTAGGTTTAGGGTTAGGGTTGGGTTAGGGTTAGGGTTAGATTTATGGTTAGGGTTATGTTTAGGGTTAGTATTAATGTTCAGCTTAGGGTTAGTTTTAGAGTCGGTTAGGGTTTTGTTTAGGGTTAGGGTTAGGGTTCAGGTTAGGGTTAGGGTTAGGATTAGGGTTAGGGTTAGGTTTAGGTTTAGGGTTTGGATTAGGTTTAGATATAGGTTTAAGGTTAGTGGGTTAGGTTTAGTGTTAGGGTTAGTGTTATATTTAGGGTTATGTTTAGGGTTGCATTTGGGTTAGCATGCCATTAGAGTTAGGTTTAGGTTTAGGCCATTAGGCTTTAGGTTATTTGGGTTAGGGTTAGAGTTTAGTTTATGGTTAGTTTTAGAGTTAGGTTCATGTTTAGGATTAGGATGGGCCCACCATTAGGATAAGGGTTAGAGTTATGGTAAATTTTTTTGTTTATGGGTTAGGGTTAGGGGTTAGGTTTAGTGTTTCGGGAAAGGTTTAGAGATAGGATTAAGATTCAGGTTAGGCTCAGTTTTTTGGATAGAGATTAAGGTAAGATTTAGTTTTAGGGTTAGACTTTACTTGTAGTACAATGTTTAGGAAAAGTGTTAGTGTTAGGGTATATGTTTATGGTTAGGGTGTGGATTAGGGTTAGGGATAGTGTTAGTGTTGGGGGGTAGGGTTAGTTTGAGGGTTAGGGTTAGGGCCATTAGGTTTTGGGTTAGTGTTACGGTTAGGGTATCGTTTAGGGTTAGGTTTAGGGTTAGGGTTGGGTTATAGTTAGGGTTAGGGCTAGGGTTAGGGTTTAGAGTTAGTTGTTCGGGTTAGTGTTAGGGTTAGGGTTCATGTAAGGGCTAGGTGTTAGTCACAGTGTTATGGGTATTGTTGGGGTAGGTTTAGGGTTAAGGTTAGTGTTAGGTTTGGTTTAGGGGCTAGGATTAGTGTTAGGGTTAGTTTTAGGTTTAAAGTTAGGATTAGGGTTAGAATTATGTTTAGATTTACGGTGGGCCCAACATTAGGATAACGGTTTGAGTTTTGGTTAGATGTTATACTTATGGGTTAGGGTTAGGGGTTAGGGATAGGAATTAGGATTTTGTGTTAGTGTTTGGATTAGGGTTATTGTTAGTGTCAGGTTTAGTGTTTAGGGCAAGGTTTAGGGTTAGGATTAATTTTCAGATTAGGCTTAGTTTTTGGGTTAGAGATAAAGGTTAGGTTTCGATTTAGGATTAGACTTTAGTTGTAGCATAAGAGTTAGGATTAGGGTTAGTGTTAGTGTTAAGTGTTATGTTTAGGGTTAGGGTTTGGATTAGGGATAGGGATATTGTTGTGTTTAGGGGGTTAGTGTTGGTGTTTTGATTAGGGTAAGGGGTAGGGTTTTTATGGTTAGGGTTAGGGTTATGGTTAGGGTTAGGGTTAGGGTTAGGGTTAGAAGTATGGCTAGGCTTAGATTTAGGGTTTGGATTAGGGTTAAGGATAGGGTTAGGTTTAGGTGGTTATGGTTAGTCTTAGTTTTAGATTTAGAGTTAGGGTTACGTTTAGGTTTGGGTTATTATTAGTGTGCCATTAGTGTTAGGGTTAGGGTTAAGGTTAGGCCATTAGACTTAGGGTCAGTTGGGTTAGGGTTAGGGTTAAATTTATGTTTAGGTTTAGGGTGGGCCTACCATTAGGATAAGGGTTAGAGTTATGGTTAAGTGCTGTATTTATGGGTTAGGGTTATGGGTTAATGTTTTGTGTAGGTGTTTGGATTAGGGTTAGCGTTATTTTTGGCTTTAGTGTCTAGGGCAAGGTTTAGGGATAGGATTAAGTTTCAGGTTAGGCATTTTTTTTAGTTAGAAATTAAGGTTAGATTTAGGTGTAGGATTAGATTTTAGTTGTAGAATCAGACTTTAGTTGTGGAATCAGGGTTTGGATTAGGGTTAGGGTTAGGGTTAAGAATTATATTTAGGATTAGGGTTAGGATTCTGGTTAGGGTTAAGTTTAGGGGTTAGGGTTAGTGGTTAGAGTTAGGTTTATGTTAAGTTTACGTTAAAGATTAGTTCTTGGGTTAGGGGTAGAGTTAGGGTTAGGGTTAAGGTTAGGGTTTTGGTTAAGTTTAGGGTCAGGGGTTAGGGGTAGTGTAAGGGTTAGTGTTAGGGATAGAGTTAGGGGGTTAAGGTTAGTATTAGTGTTAGGGTTAGGTTTAGGGTTATTAGGGTTATGGTTAGGGTTAGCGTTAAGGTTAGGGTTAGGGTTAGAGTTAGATTTAAGGTTAGTGGTTAGGGTTAGGGTTAGAGTTAGATTTAAGGTTAGTGGTTAGGGTTAGTGTTAGGTTTAGGCTCACTAGTGTTAGGATTATGGTTAGGGTTAGTGGTAGGGTTAGTGGTAGGGATTAGGGTTAGGTTTAGGTTTAGGTTTAGAGTTAGGGTTAGGGTTTGGGTTAGGGTGGGGTTATGGTTTAGGTTTAGTGGTATTTTTAGGTTTAAGTTTAGGGATTAGGTTTAGAGTTTAGGGTTGGGGTAAGGGGTTAGTGTTAGTGTTAAGGTTGGGGTTTGAGTTGGGGTTAGTGTTAGGGTTCGGGTTAGGGTTGGTGTTAAGGGTTAGGCTTTAGGGTTACTATTAGGGTTAGGTTTAGGGTTAGTGTTAGGGTAAGGCTTTAGGGTTATTATTCGGGTTATTTTTAGGTTTAGGGTTGATGTTTAAGGTTAGTGTTTAGGGTTAGTGTTAGGGTTAGTTTCTAGGCTTAGTGTTAGGTTTAATGTTAGTTAGTGTTTAGGATAGTTTTAGGGATAGGGTTAGGTTTAGGGTTAGGGTTACTGTTAGGGTAAGGTTTAGGGTTAGTGTTAGGGTTAGGATTAGGGTTAGGCTTAGTGTCAGTAGGGTTAGGGTTAGGTTTAGGTGTTATTGTTAGAGTTAGGGTTAGGGTTATGGTTTAGGTTATGTTTTAGAGTTTGTGTTAGATTTATGTTAAGTTTTAGGGTGGGCCCACGATTAGGATAAGGGTTAGAGTTTTGGTTAAGTGTTATTTTTATGGGTTAGAATTAGGGGTTAGGTTTAGTGGTTAGGGGTTTGTGTTATTGTTTTGCGTAGAGTTATTGTTATGGTTCGGGTTAGTGTTTAGGGCAAGGTTTAGGGTTATGATTAAGTTTCAGGTTAGGCTTAGGGTTTTGGGTTAGAGATTAAGGTTAGATTTAGGATTACACTTTAGTTGTAGAATAAGGGTTAGGATTTGGGTTAGTGTTAGGGTTAGGGTTAAGAGTTATGTTTAGGGTTAGGATTAGGGTTAGTTTTAGGGTTAGGTTTAGGGTTAGGGTAGGTTTCGATTTAGGATCTGTGTTAGGGTTAATAGTTATGTTTAGGGTTATGATTAGTGTTAGGTTTAGTGTTAGGGTTAGGATTAGGGATGGGGTTAGATGTAGGATTTGTATTAGGATTCGGGATAGGTTTCGGGTTAGTCGTTTACGGTCTGTTTTAGAGTTAGGGTTAGGGTTAGGGTTGGGTTAGGTTTAGGCCTTTAATCTTTGTGTCTTTTGTGTTAGGTTTAGGGTTATGATTAGTGTTAGTGTTAGGTTTAGGGTTAGGTTTAGTGTTAAGGTTGAGTTAGGTTTAGGTTTAGGGTTAGGGGTTAGAGTTAGGTGTTATGATTAGGGTTAGGGTTAGGGCTAGGTGTTAAGGTTATGGTTAGGGTTGTGTTATAATTAAGGTTAGGTTTATTGTTAGGGTTACAGTCATTAGGCTTATAGTTAGGGTTAGTGTTAGGGTTAGTGTTAGGGATTAAGGTTAGGAGTTAGGTTTAGGAGTTTGGGTTTTGTGTTAGTGTTTGGATTAGTGTTAGTGTTAGTGTTGGGATTAGTGTTTAGGGCAAGTTTTAGGGTTAGGATTAAGTTTCAGGTTAGGCTTAGCTTTTGGGTTAGAGATTAAGGTTAGTTTTAGGTTTAGGATTAGACCTTAGTTGTAGAGTAAAGTTTAGGATTAGGGTTAATGTTAGGGTTAGGGTGAAGAGTTATGTTTAGGATTAGGGTTTGGATTAGGGTTAGGTTTAGGGGGTTAGGGTTAGTGTTAGGATTATGGTTAGGATCATTAGGGTTAGGGTTAGGCTTAGGTTTAGGTGTAGGATTAGAGTTAGAGTTAGGCTTAGTTGTAGGATTAGGTTCAGGGTTAGGGTTAGAATTAGGTTTGTGTTAGGGTTAGGTTTACGGTTAGGTGTTAGAGTTATGTGTTATTGTTAGTGTTAGGGCTTGGGCTAAGTTTAGGGGTTACGCTTAGAATAAGGGTTAGGGTTAGGGTAATGGTTAGGGTTAGAGTTGCATTAGGGTTAGGGTTAGGGTTAGGGCTTGAGTTAGGATTTGGATTAGAGTAAGGATTAGAGTTTGGATTAGGGTTAGGGTAGGGCTGGGGGTTAGTGTTAGGGATTAGGGATATTGTTAGTGTTAATGTTAGGGCTAGTCTTACGGTTCTGGTTAGGGTTAAGGTTGTGTTAGGGTTAGGGTTAGGGTTAGGGTTAGATTTAGGGCTTGAGTTAGGGTTAGGGTTAGATTTAGTGTTAGGGTTTGGATTAGGGTTAGGTATAGTGTTAGGGGTTAGGGTTTTGTGTTAGTGTTTGAATTAGGGTTATTGTTGGGGTTAGTGTTTAGGGCAAGTTTTATGGTTAGGATTAAGTTCCAGGTTAGGCTTTGGTTTTTGGGTTAGAGATTAATTTAGGTTTAGGTTTATGATTAGACTTTAGTTGTAGAATAAGGGTTAGGGTTAGGGTTAGGGTTAGGGTTAGGTTTAGGGTTAAGATTTATGTTTAGGGTTAGGGTTTCGATTAGGGTTAGGGATAGTGTTAGGCTTAGAGGGTTATGGGTAATGTTTAGGGTAGGTTATGATTCGTGTTAAGGTTAGGGTTAGTGTTATGGTTAGGGTTGGTTTTAGGGTTAGGATTAGGGTAAGTGTTAGTATTAGTGTTAGGGATAAGTTTAGGGGTTAGGGATAGGGGTTAGGTTTAGGGTTAGGCTTAGGTTTAGGGTTAGTGGTTAGGGGTTAGGGGTAGGGTTAGAGTGAGGGATAGGGTTAGGGATATCGATATTATTAGGGTTAGGGTTAGTTTTAGGGTTAGGGTTAGGGTCAGGTTTAGCGTTAATGTTAGGGTTAGGGTTATGGTTAGGGTTAGGTTTGTATTAGGGTTAGGTTTAGATTTAGGGTTAGGGTTAAATTTAGGATTTGGATTAGGGTTAGGGGTAGGTTTAGGGTTAGATGTTTAGGGTTAGTTTTAGGGATAGGGTTAGGGTTATGGTTATGCTCTGTTAGTGTTAGTTTGCTATTAGGGTTAGGGTTAGGGTTAGACCATTAGGTTTAGGGTCTTTTGGGTTAGGGTTAAGGTTAGGATTAGGGTTAGGGTTAGGGTTAGGCAGTAGAGTTTGTTGTTAGGTTTAGAATTAGGGTTAGGGTTAGGGTTAGGATAAGGGTTAGGCTTAGGGCTAGGTGTTAGGGTTAGGGTTGTGTGAGTGTTAGGGTTAGGGTTAGGGTTAGGGTTAGGGTAGGGTTAGGGTTAGGGTTAGGGTTAGGGTCAGGGTTAGGGTGAGGGTTGGGGTTAGGTGTTAGGGTTATGGTTAGGGTTACGGTTAGTGTTATGGTTAGGGTTGGGTTATGTTTAGGGTTGGGTTATGTTTAGGGTTAGGGTTAGGGGTTAGAGTTACGTGTTAGTGTTAGGATTTGTGTTAGATTTAGGTTTAGTATTAGGCTTAGGTGTTAGGGTTAGTGATAGTGTTGGTATAGATTTACGGTTAGTGTTAGTGTTGTGGTTGTTGTCATTAGGATTAGGTTTAGGGTAGGATTATTGTTAGGGTTAGGGTTAGTGTTGTGTTTAGTGTTTAGGGCTAGGTTTAGGGCTAGGATTAAGTTTCAGGTTAGGCTTTGTTTTTGGGTTAGCTATTAAGGTTAGGTTTAGGATTACAATTTATTTGTAGAATAAGGGTTAGTATTAGGGTTAGTGTTAGAGTTAAGATTTATTTTTAAGGTTACAGTTTGGATTAGTGTTAGGAATAGGATTCGGGTATTAGTGTTAATGTTAGGGTTAGTATTAGGATTAGGGTCATTATGGTTAGGGTTAGGATTAGGGTCATTATGGTTAGGGTTAGGATTAGGGTTAGGGTTAGGTTTAGGTTTAGGGTTAGTTTAGGGTTCATTTTGGGTTAGGGTTAGGGTTAGGGCTAGGTTTAGGGTTCAGGTTTAGGGGTTTAGGGTTAGGGCTAGGTTTAGGATCAGGGTTAGGGATCAGTTTAATGTTAGGGGATAGGATTAGTTTTAGTGTTGTTGTTAGGTTTAGAGTTACGGATAGTGTTGGGTTAGGGTTAGAGTGCCATTAGGGTTAGGGTTTTCGTTTGGCCTTTAGGCTTAGGGTCATTTGGATTAGCGTTAGGGTTAAGTTTATGGTTAGAGTTAGGGTTAGATTTATGTTTAGGTTTAGGGTAGGCCCACCATTACGATAAGGGTTAGAGTTACGGTTAATTGTTATGTTTATGGGTTAGGTTTAGGGGTTAGGTCTAAAGGTTAGGGATTTGTGTTAATGTTTTGACTAGGGATATTGTTAGTGTAGTATTTATTGTTTAGGGCTAGGTTTAGATTTACGATTAAGTTTAAGGTTAGGCTTAGATTTTGGGTTAGAGATTAAGATTAGGTTTAGGTTTAGAATTAGACTTTAGTTCTAGCGTAAGGTTTAGGATTAGGGTTAGTGTTATGGTTAGAGTTAAGAGTTATGTTTAGAGTTAGAGTTTGTATTAGGGTTAGGGATAGGAATAGAGTTAGGGGGTTAAAGTTAATGCTAGGGTTAGGGTCATTAGGTTTAGGGTTAGGATTATGGTTAGGTTTAGGGTTAGGGTAAGGGTTAGGGTTCGAGTTAGTGTTGCGTTAGGAATAGGTTTAGGGTTATGGTTAGTTTTAGGGTTAGGATTAGGGTTAGGGTTAGGATTAGGGTTAGTGTTAGGGTTAGGGTTATGGTTAGTTTTAGGGTTAGGTTTATGGTTAGCGTTAGGGTTAGGGTTATGGTTAGCGTTAGGGTTAGGTTTAGTGTTAGGGTGAGGGTTAGGGTGGGAATATGATTAGTTTGCCTTTAGGGTTAGGGTTATGGTTAGGGTTAGGCCAGTACTCTTAGGGTCATTTGGGTTAGGATTAGATTTAAGTTTATAGTTAGATTTATGGTTAGATATATGTTTAGGTTTAGGGTGGGTCCACCATTAGGTTAGAGTTATGGTTAATTGTTATGCGTATGGGTTATGGTTAGGTGTTTGGGTTAAGGGTTAGGGGTTTGTGTTAGTGTTTGGATTAAGGTTAGTGTAGTGTATTGTTTAGTGTTTAGGGCAAGGTTTAGAGTTAGGATTAAGTTTCATGTTAGGCTCAGTTCTTGGGTTACAGATTAAGGTTAGGTTTAGGTTTAGGATTAGACTTTAGTTGTAGAATAAGTTTTAGGATTAGGGTTAGGGTTAGGGTTGAGGTTAAGAGTTATGTTTAGAGTTAGTGTTTGGAATAGTGTTACGGATAGGGTTAAGGATTGGGGGTTAGGTTTATTGTTAGGGTTAGGGTTATGGTTAAAGTTAGGAGTTAGGGTTAGGATTAGTGTTAGGGTTAGCGTTAGGGTTAGGTTTAGGTTTAGTGTCAGCATAAGTGTTAGGGTAAGGTTTAGGGTTAGGGCTAGTGTGAGTTTTCGGGTTATGGTTATTGTGCCATTAGGGTTAGGGTTAGTGTTAGGCAATTAAGCTTAGGTTCATTTAGGTTAGGGTTATGGTTAGGGTTAGGGTTAGGTTAAGGTTTAGGGTTAGGGTTATTGTTAGGGTTATGTTTAGGGTTAGAGTTAGGGTTTGTGTTAGGGTTAGGAGTTATGTTTAGTGTTATAGTTAGGGTTAAGTTTAGGGTTAGGGGATAGGGTTAGGGTATTTTTAGGGTTAGGTGTTAGGGTTAAAGGTTAGGGTCTTGTGTTAGTGTTTGGATTAGGATTTTTGTTAGAGTTGTGTTTAATGTTTATGGCAAGGTTTAGGATTAATTTTCAGGTTAGGCTTAGTTTTTGTGTTAGAGATTAAGGTTAGGTTTAGGTTTAGGATTAGACTTTAGTTGTAGCATAAGTGTTAGGATTAGGGTTAGTGTTAGGGTTAGGGTTAAGAGTTATGTTTAGGGTTATGGTTTGTGTTAGGGTTAGGGTTTGAATTTGGATTAGGGATAGGGTTAGTGTTAGGGGTTAGTGTTAGGGTTAGGTTTAGGGTTAGGGGTGGTCCATAATTAATATAAGGTTTTAGTTTAGGGTTAGGGTTAGTGTGCCTTTGGGGTTAGGATTAGATTTACTCCTTTAGGATTATGTTCATTTGGATTATGGTTAGGGTTAGGGTTAGGGTTTGGATTAGAGTTAGGTGTTAGTGTTAGGGTTATTATGTGGGTTAGTGTTAGGTTTAGGGTTACGGTTAGGGTTAGGGTTAGAGTTAGCTGTTGGTGTTAGAGTTAGTGTTAAGGTTAGCGGTATGTTTAGGCTTAGTGTCAGGGTTAGGTTTATGGGTAAGTGTTAGGGTTAGGGTTTGGGTTAGGGCTAGTGTATGTTTCGGATTAGGGTAATTGTGATATTATGTTTAGGGTTAGTGTTAGGGTTAGGCCATTAGGCTTAGGGTCATTTGGGTTAGGGTTATTGTTAGGGTTTGTGTTAGGGTTGGGGGTTAGGGTTAGGTTTAGGTTTAATGTTAGTGTTAGGGTTAGGATTTAGGGTTACGGTCAGGGTTAGGGTAAGGGTTAGATTTATGTTTTGGTTTAGGGTGGGCCCACCATTAGGATAAGGGTTAGAGTTATATTTAAGTGTTATATTTATGGATTAGGGTTAGGGGTTAGGGTTAACAGTTATGGTTTTGTGTTAGTGTTTGGATTAGGATTAGTGTTAGTGTTGGGTTTAGTGTTTATGGCAAGTTTTAGTGTAAGGATTAATTTTCAGGGTGGGGTTAGTTTTTGAGTTAGAGATTAAGGTAAAATGTAGGATTAGACTTTAGTTGTAGAAAAAGTGTTAGGATTAGGGTTAGTTTTGGGGTTAGGGCTTTAGGATTAGGGTAAGGTTACTATTAGGGTTAGAGTTAGAGTCATTAGGTTTAGGTTTATGGTTAGGCTTAGGGTTAGGGTTAGATTTATGGTTAGGGTTAGGGTTAGGTTTAGGGTTTGGTTAGGGTTAGGTGTTTTGTTAGGGATATGTTTAGGTTTAGGGAGGGCCCACCATTAGGAAAAGGGTTAGAGTTATGTTTAAGTGTAAAGTTTATTGGTCAGGTTTAGGGATTAGGATTAGGGGTTAGGGTTTTTTGTTAGTGTTTGTATTAGGGTTTGTGTTAGGGTTAGGGTTAGTGATTAGGGCAAGTTTTAGTGTTAGGTTTAGGGTTAGTGTTCCTTTAGGGTTAGGGATAGGTTTAGGTTTAGGCCATTATGCTTAAGGTCATTTAGATTAAGGTTAGGGTTAGGATTAGGGTTTGGGTGCAATTTAGGGTTTAGGTTTAAGGTAAGTTATAGGGTTAGGGTTAGTGTTAGGTTTAGATTTAGGGTTATATTTAGGGTTAGTGTTAGGATTTGGGTTAGGGTTAGGGTTACGATTAGGGTTATATTTACGGGTTAGAGTTAAGTGTTAGGGTTAGAGGTACAGGTTAGGGTTACGGTTACGGGTTAGGGTTACAGTAGTGGTTAGGGTTAGGGTTATGGTTACGGTTTAAAGTTAGGGTTAGGGTTAGCTTTATGTTTAGGTTTAGGGTGGGCCCACCATTAGGACAAGGGTTAGAGTAATTTTTAACTGTTATGTTTATGGGTTAGGATTAGGGTTAGGGTTAGGGTTAGGGTTGGGTTAGGGTTAGGGATAGTGTTAGGGTTAGGTGTTAGGGTTAGGGTTGGGTTATGGTTTAGATTTAGTGTTAGTTCTTGGTTTAGGTTTAGGCTTAGGTTTATGTTTAGGGTTAGTATTAGATTTATGTTTAGGTTTAGTGTGGGCCCACCATTAGTATAAGGGTTCGAGTTATGGTTAAGTGTTTTGTTTATGTGTTCAGGATACTTGTTATGTTTAGGGGTTAGGGGTTTCTGTTAGTTTTTTTATTAGGGTCAGTGTTATTTTTTGGGTTATTGTTTAGGGCAAGGTTTAGTGTTTGGACTAAGTTTCAGGTTAAGCTTACATTTTGGGTTAGAAATTTGGGTTAGGCTTAGGTTTAGGATTATACTTTAGTTGTAGAAAAAGGGTTATTATTAGGGTTAGTGTTAGGGTTAGGGTTAAGACTTATGTTTACGGTTAGAGTTTGTATTAGGGTTAGGGATAGGGATAGACTTAGGATGTTAGGGTTAGGGTTAGTGGTTTTTTTATGGTTAGAGTTAGGGGTTACGGTTATGGTTATGGTTAGGGTTAGGGTTAGGTTTAGGGTTCGGGTTAGAATTAGGATTAGGATTAGGGTTAGGGTTAGTGTTAAGGTTAGGTTTAGGGGTTAGGGTTAGGATTAGGGATAGGGCTAGTTTAGGGTTAGAGCTAGTGTTTAGTTTCGGGTACAGGTTAGGTTTAGGGTTAGCGTTAGGGTTAGGGTTAGGTTTAGGGTTAGGGTGAGTGTTATGGTTTAGGGTTAGGGTTAATGTTAGAGTTGAATTAGGTTTAATATTGGTGTTAGGGTTAGGTGTTAGAGCTAAGTGTAATGGTTAGGTTTAGGATTAGGTTTAGGATTAGTGTTAATATTAGGGTTAGCGTTAGGGTTAGGGTTATGGTTAGATTTACCGTTTGGTGTTAGGGTTTGTGATAAGGGTTAGGGTTAGGCTTAGGGTTAGGGTTAGGGGTTAAGTTTAGTGTTAGGGTTATAGTTTAAGGTTAGGGTTAGGGTTAGGTTTATGGTTAGGGTTAGATTTATGTTTTGGTTTAGTGTCTGGCCACCATTAGGATAAGGGTTAGATTTATGGTTAAGTGTTATATTTATGTGTAGGGTTAGGGGTTAGGGTGAGTTATAGAGTTTGGTTTAGGGTTAGGGTTATAGTTACTGTTAGTGTTACGGTTAGGGATTAGGGTTAGGGTTAAGGTTAGTGTTAGGGTTAGGGTTAGGGGTTAGGATTAGGGTTAGTGATAGTGTTATGTTTTAAGGTTAGGGTTAGGGTAAGGTTTATGGTTAGGGTTAGGGTTAGATTTATGTTTAGATTTAAAGTAGGCTCACCATTAGTATAAGGGTTAGAGTTATGCTTAAGTGTTATGTCTATTGGTTAGGGTTTGGGGTTAGGGTGAGTGTTAGGGTTAGGGTTTAGATTAGGATTAAATATAGGTTTAGGGTTAGGGGGTTAGTGTTAGTGGTAGGGGTTAGGGATTAAGTGTTTAGGTTATAGCTAGGATTATGGTTAGTGTTAAAGATTAGTGTTAGGGTTAGGGTTAAGTTTAGGGTTAGGGTTAATGTTAGGTGTTAGTGTTAGGGTTAGGATTAGGAATTAGTGTTAGGGTTAGGGTTACGGTTAGGGTTAAGGTTAGGGGAAGGGTTAGGTTTAGGATTCGGTTTAGGGTCAAGGTTAGGGTTAGGGTTAAAATTAGGTTTAGAGGTTAGAGTTAGGGTTAGGGATAGAGTTAGTTTTAGGTTTAGGGCCAGTGTTAGGGTTTGTGTAAGGGTTAGATTTAACATTAGGTATAGTATTAGGGTTAGGGTTAGGGTTAGGGTAGGGTTAAGGTTAGGGTTAAGTTAGTGTTAGTGTTAGGTTTGGGTTAGGGTTAGAGTTAGTGTTAGGTCTTGCCAGAGTAATCTGATCACCTTGTATGACCAAGTGACTAAACTCTTGGATGAGGGAAAATGGATGCTGCTGCTGACATCCCTGGTCTCCACGGCCAGCAAATCCCTGGGGCGAGCGGCAAGGGGTGGCACAGTGGGGCCCTTCCCAGACTTTCTGGGTGCATTGCCAGCAGCAGAGAAACCCCAGGTTATTTATTGCCACCCAAATCTGTGCCTAATTCAGCCAAGAAGAAGCAGCTGATGAGCTCTTCTACAAACAACTGAGTGTAGTCTCAAGATCGCTACCTCTAGTCCTTGTGGGAGACTTCAATTTCCCAGATATAGGCTGGGAGTATAATACAGCAGAAAGGAAGCAGTCCCGGAGGTTCGTGGAGTGTGTGGAAGACAACTTCCTCACACAGCTGGTGAGCGAACGGACAAGGGACGGTGCCCTCCTGGACCTGCTGTTTGCGAACAGAGAGGACTGGTGGGGGATGTGAAGGTTGGAGGATGCTTGGGGCAAAGCGATCATGAGATGATAGAGTTCTCGGTGCAGGGTGAGATGAAGAAGGTGGAGGTTAGCAGAAGAGTCGCCCTCAACTTTCAGAGAGCAGACTTTGGACTGTTCAGAAGGCTGGTGGGAAAAGTCCCATGGGAGGCGCTCCTTGAGGGCAAAGGTGTCCATGAGGGCTGGGCGCTCTTCAAGAAGGAACTCCTAGCAGCTCAGGAGAAAGCCGTCCCCAAGTTCCGGAAAAGTAGCCGGCGGGGTAAGAAACCAGCATGGTTGAGTAGGGAGGTCCTGAGAGACATCAATAGGAAGAGGAAGGTCTATGACCTCTAGAGGAAGGGGCAGGCATCCTGGGTGGACTATAGGGAGGAGGCGAGAACGTGCAGGGAAAAAGTCAGGAGGGCTAAGGCCCAACTAGAAATGCGATTGGCCAAGACTGTGAAAGACAATAAAAAGTCTTTCTACAAATACATCAACAGCAGAAGGAGGGCTAGGGAGAATCTCCAGTCCCTAGTAGATGCAGAGGGAACAAGACTAACAGGAGACGAAGACAAGGCTGAAGTGCTCAATGCCTACTTTGCCTCAGTCTTTAACAGTAAGGAAAAATGTCCCCTCTGTGCACAACCCCAGGGGTTGGAAGAGAAGTATGCGATTCCTAAGGTCCAAGAGGAGTTGGTTAGAGACTTGCTTGCCTGGCTAGATGCCCACAAGTCTATGGGGCCGGATGGAGTCCACCCAAGAGTTTTGAGGGAACTGGCGGATGTGCTGGCCAAACCCCTTTCCATCATCTTCCAACGGTCCTGGATGACTGGGGAGGTTCCGCTGGACTGGAGGCTGGCTGATGTCGTGCCCATCTATAAGAAGGGGCGCAGGGAGGATCAGGGGAACTACAGGCCTGTCAGCCTGACCTCGGTACCGGGGAAAGTCATGGAGCGGGTGATCTTGAGTGCGATCATGAAGCACTTGCAAGAGAACCGCGTGATCAGGCCCAGTCAACATGGGTTCATGAAAGCAGGTCTTGCCAGACTAAGCTAATCACCTTCTATGACCAAGTGACTAAACTCTTGGACGAGGGAAAGGCTGTGGATGTGGTCTTCCTGGACTTTGGAAAGCCTTTGATAGAGTTTCTCGTAGCATTCTGCTTCGGAAACTGTCGGCCTCTGGCCTGGACGGGTGCACACTCTCCTGGGTGAAAAACTAGTTGAATGACCGGGCCCAGAGTGTGGTGGTAAATGGAGTTAAATCCAGCTGGAGGCCAGTGACAAGTGGGGTTCCCCAGGGCTCAGTGCTGGGTCCAGTCCTGTTTAATGTCTTTATCTACGACCTGGATGAAGGCATCGAGTGCTCCCTTAGCAAGTTTGCAGATGACACCAAGCTGGGTGGAAGTGTGGATCTGCTGGAGGGTCGGGAGGCTCTGCAAAGGGACCTGAACAGGCTGGACTGCTGGGCTAAGACCAACGGCATGAGGTTTAACAAGGCCAAATGCCGGGTCCTGCACTTGGGGCACAACAACCCTAAGTAGAGGTACAAACTAGGAGAGACCTGGCTGGAAAGCTGCCAGGAGGAGAAGGACCTGGAGGTGCGGGTTGACAACCGACTGAACATGAGCCAGCAGTGTGCCCAGGTGGCCATAAAGGCCAATGGCATCCTGGCTTGTATCAGGAACGGCGTGACCAGCAGGTCCAGGGAGGTTATTCTCCCCCTGTACTCAGCACTGGTGAGACCACACCTCGAGCCCTGTGTTCAGTTCTGGGCCCTTCACCACAAGAGGGATGTTGAGGCTCTGGAGTGAGTCCAGAGAAGGGCAACGAAGCTGGTGAAGGGGCTGGAGACCAAATCTTATGAGGAGCGGCTGAGAGAGCTGGGGTTGTTCAGCCTGGAGAAGAGGACGCTGAGGGGAGACCTTATTACTCTCTACAACTGCCTGAAGGGAGGTTGTGGAGAGGAGGGAGCTGGCCTCTTCTCCCAAGTGACAGGGGACAGGACGAGAGGGAATGGCCTCAAGCTCCGCCAGGGGAGATTTAGGCTCGAGATTAGGAAAAAGTTCTTCACGGAGAGGGTGGTTAGGCATTGGAACAGTCTGCCAAGGGAGGTGGTTGAGTCACGGTCCCTGGAGGTGTTTAAGGTTAGGGTAGACGAGGTGCTTAGGAGCATGATTTTGGGACTGGTGGGAACTGTTGGACTCGACGATCCAGTGGGTCTCTTCCAACATGGTCATTCTGTGATTCTGTGTGTGATTCCATCCCCTGCTGCATCTCTTTCTGCTCCATCTGGTGCATCTGCTGTTGCATATGCTGCTGCTTCATCTACTGCTGCATCTCCTGTTAAATCTCCTGCTGCTTCATCTCCTTCTGAAGATTCTGCTGAATCTACTGCTGAACATGCATCCCCGGCTGCATTTCCTGTTGCTGCATCTCCCGCTTCATATCCTACCGCGTCTCCTCCTGCAGCATATCTTACTGCATTTCCTTCTGCTGCATCTCCTGCTGCATCATCTGCTGCAGCACCTTCTGCTGCTACATCTCCTACTCAATCTGCATCTCCTGATGCATCTGCTGCTGCATCTATTGCTGCTACATCTGCTGCCTCTGCAGGTGCATCTGCATCACCTGCTACTGCATCACTTGCTGCATTACCTCCTGCTGATTAATCAGCTGCTCCATTTCCTGATGCTTCATGTACTGCTGCATCTCCTGCTACACTTGCTGCTTCTGCATCTCCTTCTACCTGATGTCCTCCTGCATCTCCTGCTGCTGCATCTGCTGCTTCATCTCCTGCTGCATCCTCTGCAGATGCATCTGTGGATGCATCTGCAGAAGCATCTCCTTTTCCTGCTGCATCTGCTGCTCAGTCATCTACGGATGCACCTAGTGCTTCTGCATTTCAGCTGCATATCCTGTTGAAGGCATCTGCGGCTGCATCTCCTGCTGAATCTCCTGTTGCACTTCCTGCTGTAACTGCTGATGCTTATGTTGCTATTTCATCTCCTGCTTCATCTCCTGCTGAATCTTCTTCTGCAGAATCTCGTCCAGCATCTCCTGCTACAATTCCTGCTGATGTATCTCCTGCTGCATCTCCTACTGCATCCCCTGCTGCTGAATCTCCTTCAATATCTCCTGCTGTATCTCCTGCTGCATTTTCTACTGAATCTCCTGCTGCAGAATCTGCTGATGCATTTCCTGCTGATGCATCTCCTGCTCAATCTCCTGCTGCTGCAACTCCTGCTGAATCTGCTGCTGCCTCTGGTGTGGCTGCATATTTATTTAATGCATATCCTGCTGCTGCACCTCTGGCTGCTGCATCTCGTTCTGCTACATCTCCTTCTGCATCTCCTGCTACAGCATCTCCTGCTGTATCTGCTGAATTTGCCGTTGCATCTGCTGCTGCTTCATCTCCTGCTGCATCTGATAATAATTTCTCTCTTGATGCATTTACTGCGGCTGCATCTCCTGCTATAATTCCTTCTGCTGCATCTTCTTTACTTCATCTACTACTCTGCACTTCCTGCTGCTGCATCACCTCCTTCTGCATCACTGGCAGAATCACCTGTAGCGTCTCCTGCTTCTTCATCCCCTGTTGCTACATCTCCTAGTGCATATGATGCTGCTGAATCTCCTGTTACTTCTGCTGCTGCTGCATTCCCTGCTGCATCTCCTGATGCTGCAGCTCCTTCTGCACCTTCTGCTGATGCATCTCCTGCGGAATCTGCTACTGCTGCATCTCCAGTTGCATCTCCTTCTGATGCATCTGGGGCTACATCTCTGCTACTGCATCTCTTGCTGCATTTCATGCTTCATCTGCTGATGCATCTGCTCCTGCTTTATGTCCTGCTACATCTCGTCATCCTATCTCCTGCTACATATCCAGCTGCTGCATCTCTTAATGCATCTCATGATAATGCTACATCTCCTGATACTGCATTTCCTGCTGCACCTACTGTTGCTGCATTTCCTGCTGAATCTTCTGCTGCTGCATCTCCTGCTGATGGGTCTGATGCAGCATCTCTTGCTCTTGCATCTCCTGCTGCTGCATTACCTGCTTCTGTATATACTGCTGCCTTTCCGGCTACTGCATCTCATTCTGGTGAATCTATTTCTGCATCTCCTTCTTCTGAAACTCCTGCTGCTCTATTACCTTCTGCATCGATTCCTGATGCATGTCCTTCTTCTGCATCTCATCCTGCTGCATCTGCTTCTGCATCTCCTTCTTCTGAATCTCCTGCTAAATCTACATCTCTTGCTGCTTCATCTCCTGTTCTAGCATCTCCTTCTGCTGAATCTCCTCCTGAATCTCCGCCGGCATCCCATGCTGCTACATATCCTGCTACATCCCCTGACGTATCTCCTTCTAAATATATGCTTCTTCTGCTGCTGAATCTCCTCCTGCTGAAGCTGAATTTGTGTAATTGTCCCAAATTCTCGGTAACTGTAACCAAATTTTGAGTAATTGTCTTCTAATTTGTCTCAAAGTTATGGGTAATGATGATTCAAGTCATTAAAATCTTCCCCAAGTTTCGTGTATTTGTCTCTACAGTTTTGATAGTTGTGTTCCTGCGGAGGGAAATTGTCACCAAACGTTGGGTAATTGACCCCAAATTCTAAGTAATTGTCTCCAATTTTGGCGTAATTGTCTCCAAACGGTGTGTCGTTTTCGACAAATGTTGGGGAAATTGTCCCTAAATAGGGGGTCATTTTGCCCCAATTTTTAGTAATTGTCCCCAAATGTTCTGTCGTTTTCCCAAATTTCAGCACTTGTCTCCAAATTTGGGTAATTGTCTCCAAATCCTGAGAAATTGTCTCCAAATTTTGGGTAATTGGCCCAACATGTCTAATAATTTTCCTCAAAATTGGTGTATTTGTCCCCAAGTGGTGGATAATTGTCTCCAAATGTCAGATAATTTTCACCCGATTTGGGGTTATTGCCTCAAAATTTTAGGTAAGTTTGCTCATATTTTTAGTAATTGTAACCCCCTGGTTGGGTAATTGTCACCAAATTTTGAGTACTTTTTCCCAAATTTTGAGTCATTCTCTCCAAATTTGGGGTAATTGCCCTCAAATTGTGAGTAATTCTCTCCCAATTTTGGGTAATCCTCCTCAAATTTTCGGAAACTGTCTCCAAATTTCGGGAAATTATCCACAAACCTTCGGGTAATTGCCCCCCCAATTTTGAGGAGCTATCTCAAAACGATGGACGTTTTCTCCAAATTTTGTTAATTGTCCCCGGATTTGGGGTAACTGTCACCAAATTTTGAGTCATTTTCACAAGATTTCTTATCGTTTTCATCGAATTTTGTATAATTGTCCCCAAATTAGGGTCCCTTTCCTGAAATTTAGAGTAATTGTGCTCATAGGTTTGGTAACGGCCGCAAAATGTGGAGCATTCTCTCAAAATGTTGGGCAACCGTCTCCCACTGTTGGGTAATTGTCCCTAAAATTCTTGTAGTTTGCCCCGCATTTTGCGTAATTGTCACCAGATTTTGAATAATCCTTATGAAATTTGGGGTAACTGCCTCCAAATTTGGGGTAATTTTGCCAAAATTTGTGTAATTCTCTCCATATTTCAGGTAATTGTGGCCAAAAGTTTGTGGTAATTGTTGGCAAAATGTTGGGTAATTTCCCACAAATTTTGAGAAATTGTCCCAAATTCTTGGGAAATTGCCTCCAAATTTTGAGTAATTTTCCCAAATCCTCTTGTAATAGTCCCTGGGTTTAGGGTAAGTGTGCCCGAGTTTATGGGAGTTGTCTCAGAATTTTGAGTAACTGTCCCCAAATATCTTGTCATTTTCCTCCAATTTTGTGCAGATGTCCCAGACTTTCTCTAATTGTCCCCAAATGTGGGGTAATTGTCCTCCAATTTTAAGTAATTGCCACAACATTTCTTACGATTTTACCTTGATTTTTGTATAATTGTCCCCAGTCTCGGGTAATTTTCCTCAAGTTTAGAGTAAATGTCTGCAGATTTGGGGTATTTGCCAGCAAAATCTGGACAGTCGTCTCAAAATCAGGCGTAATTTTCCACCAATTTTGTGTAATTGTCCCCAAATCTTGCATCATTTTCTCCAAACCCTGGGTCATTTCCCCCAAATCGAGGTAAATGTCAGACTATTTTGAGTCATCTTCTCCAAATGTTGGGCAATTGTCTCCCAGTTTGGGGTAATTGTCTCAAACTCTTGGGTAATTGTCCTCCAATTTTAGGCAATTGTCCACAAACTTTGAGGAATTATCTCCAGATTTTGGGTAAGTGTCCAAAAATTGGATTTGGGTGTCGGGTTAGTGTTTTATGGTTAGGGTTATGGTGTTGTCTCCAAATTTGGGGTAATTGTCCCCAAATTTGGGTAATTGTCCCCAGATTTTAAGTCATTTCCTCCAAACTTGGGGTCATTACTCCCCAATTACTCAGTAATTGTGCACAAATTTGAAATAACTGCCTAAAAACTTCTAGTAATCGTCACCCGCCAGGTTTTGAGTCATTAGCCCCAGATTTGTAATAATCGTCGCAAAATGTTGAGGCGTTTTGCCAAATTCTTAGGCATTGTCTCAAAATTGTGTGTATCTTCCCACAAATTTTGTGTCATTTTCCCCAAAATTTGTGTAATTGTCCCAAATTCTCGGTAACTGTAACCAAATTTTGAGTAATTGTCTTCTAACTTGTCTCAAAGTTATGGGCAATGGTGATTCAAGTCATTAAAATCTTCCACAAGTTTCGTGTATTTGTCTCTCCAGTTTTGATAGTTGTGTTCCTACGGAGGGAAATTGTCACCAAACGTTGGGTCATTGAACCCAAATTCTAAGTAATTGTCTCCAATTTTTGCGTAATTGTCTCCAAACGGTGTGTCGTTTTCGACAAATGTTGGGAAATTGTCCGTAAATAGGGGGTCATTTTGCCCCAATTTTTAGTAATTGTCCCCAAATTTTCTGTCGTTTTCCCAAATTTCAGCAATTGTCTCCAAATTTGGGTAATTGTCCCCAAATCCTGAGTAACTGTCTCCAAATTTTGGGTAATTGGCCCAACATGTCTAATAATTTTCCTCAAATTTGGTGTATTTGTCCCCAAATGGTGGATAATTGTCCACAAATGTCAGAAAATTTTCACCCGGTTTGGGGTTATTGCCCTCAAAAATTTAGGTAACTTTGCTCACATTTTTAGTAATTGTAACCCCCTTGTTGGGTAATTGTCACCAAATTTTGAGTACTTTTTCCCAAATTTTGAGTCATTCTCTCCAAATTTGGGGTAATTGCCCTCAAATTGTGAGTAAATCTCTCCCAATTTTGGTAATCCTCCTCAAATTTTCGGTAACTCTCTCCAAATTTCAGGAAATTATCCGCAAACTTCGGGTAATTGCCCCCCCCAGTTTTGAGGAGCTATCTCAAAACGATGGACATTTTCTCCAAATTTTGTTAATTGTTGACGGATTTGGGGTAACTGTCACCAAATTTTGAGTCATTTTCACAAGATTTCTTATCGTTTTCATCGAATTTTGTGTAATTTTCCCAAATTAGGGTCACTTTCCTGAAATTTAGAGTAATTGTGCTCATAGGTTTGGTAACTGCCGCAAAATGTGGAGCATTCTCTCAAAATGTTGGGCAACCGTCTCCCACTGTTGGGTAATTGTCCCTAAAATTCTTGTAGTTTGCCACACATTTTGCATAATTGTCACCAGATTTTGAATAATCCTTATGAAATTTGGGGTAACTGCCTCCAAATTTGGGGTAATTTTGCCACAATTTGTGTAATTCTCTCCATATTTCAGGTAATTGTGGTAATTGTCGGCAAAATGTTGGGCAATTAGGGCAATATGCCACAAATTTTGAGAAATTGTCCCAAAGTCTTGGGAAATTGCCTCCAAATTTTGTGTAATTTTCCCAAATCCTCTTGTAATAGTCCCCGGGTTTAGGGTAAGTGCGCCCGAGTTTATGGGAGTTGTCTCAGAATTTTGAGTAACTGTCCCCAAATATCGTGTCATTTTCCTCAAATTTTGTGCAGATGTCCCAGACTTTCTCTAATTATCCCCAAATGTGGGGTAATTGTCCTCCAATTTCAAGTAATTGCCACAACATTTCTTACGATTTTACCTCGATTTTTGCATAATTGTCCCCAGTCTCGGGTAATTTTCCTCAAGTTTAGAGTAAATGTCTGCAGATTTGGGGTATTTGCCAGCAAAATCTGGACAGTCGTCTCAAAATCAGGCGTAATTTTCCACCAATTTTGTGTAATTGTCCCCAAATCTTGCATCATTTTCTCCAAACCCTGGGTCATTTCCCCCAAATCGAGGTAAATGTCAGACTATTTTGAGTCATGTTCTCCAAATGTTGGGCAATTGTCTCCCAGTTTGGGGTAATTGTCTCAAACTCTTGGGTAATTGTCCTCCAATTTTAGGCAATTGTTCACAAACTTTGAGGAATTATCTCCAGATTTTGGGTAAGTGTCAAAAATTGGAGTTGGGTTTGGGGTTAGTGTTTTATGGTTAGGGTTAGGGTGTTGTATCCCACATTTGGGGTAATTGTCCCCAAATTTGGGTAATTGTCCCCAGATTTTAAGTCATTTCCTCCAAACTTGGGGTCATTACGCCCAAGTTTTCAGTAATTGTGCACAAATCTGAAATAACTGCCTAAGAACTTCTAGTAATCGTCGCCCGCCAGGTTTTGAGTCATTAGCCCCAGATTTGTAATAATCGTCGCAAATTGTTGAGGCGTTTTGCCAAATTCTTAGGCATTGTCTCAAAATTGTGTGTATCTTCCCACAAATTTTGTGTCATTTTCCCAAAAATTTGTGTAATTGTCCCAAATTCTCGGTAACTGTAACCAAATTTTGAGTAATTGTCTTCTAATTTGTCTCAAAGTTATGGGCAATGGTGATTCAAGTCATTAAAATCTTCCACAAGTTTCGTGTATTTGTCTCTACAGTTTTGATAGTTGTGTTCCTACGGAGGGAAATTGTCACCAAACGTTGGGTCATTGAACCCAAATTCTAAGTAATTGTCTCCAATTTTTGCGTAATTGTCTCCAAGCGGTCTGTCGTTTTCGACAAATGTTGGGAAATTGTCCGTAAATAGGGGGTCATTTTGCCCCAATTTTTAGTAATTGTCCCCAAATGTTCTGTCGTTTTCCCAAATTTCAGCAATTGTCTCCAAATTTGGGTAATTGTCCCCAAATCCTGAGTAACTGTCTCCAAATTTTGGGTAATTGGCCCAACATGTCTAATAATTTTCCTCAAATTTGGTGTATTTGTCCCCAAGTGGTGGATAATTGTCCCCAAATGTCGGATAATTTTCACCCGATTTGGGGTTATTGCCTCAAAATTTTAGGTAAGTTTGCTCACATTTTTAGTAATTGTAACCCCCTGGTTGGGTAATTGTCACCAAATTTTGAGTACTTTTTCCCAAATTTTGAGTCATTCTCTCCAAATTTGGGGTAATCCTCCTCAAATTTTCGGTAACTGTCTCCAAATTTCGGGAAATTATCTGCAAACTTCGGGTAATTGCCCCACCAGTTTTGAGGATCTATCTCAAAACGATGGACATGTTCTCCAAATTTTGTTAATTGTCGCCGGATTTGGCGTAACTGTCACCAAATTTTGAGTCATTTTCACAAGATTTCTTATCATTTTCATCGGATTTTGTATAATTGTCCATAAATTAGGGTCCCTTTCCTGAAATTTAGAGTAATTGTGCTCATAGGTTTGGTAACGGCCGCAAAATGTGGAGCATTCTCTCAAAATGTTGGGCAACCGTCTCCCACTGTTGGGTAATTGTCCCTAAAATTCTTGTAGTTTGCCACGCATTTTGCGTAATTGTCACCAGATTTTGAATAATCCTTATGAAATTTGGGGTAACTGCCTCCAAATTTGGGGTAATTTTGCCACAATTTGTGTAATTCTCTCCATATTTCAGGTAATTGTGGTAATTGTCGGCAAAATGTTGGGCAATTAGGGCTATTTGCCACAAATTTTGAGAAATTGTCCCAAAGTCTTGGGAAATTGCCTCCAAATTTTGAGTAATTTTCCCAAATCCTCTTGTAATAGTTCCCCGGGTTGAGGGTAAGTGCGCCCGAGTTTATGGGAGTTGTCTCAGAATTTTGAGTAACTGTCCCCAAAATATCGTGTCATTTTCCTCAAATTTTGTGCAGATGTCCCAGACTTTCTCTAATTATCCCCAAATGTGGGGTAATTGTCCTCCAATTTTAAGTAATGCCACAACATTTCTTACGATTTTACCTCGATTTTTGCATAATTGTCCCCAGTCTCGGGTAATTTTCCTCAAGTTTAGAGTAAATGTCTGCAGATTTGGGGTATTTGCCGGCAAAATCTGGACAGTCGTCTCAAAATCAGGCGTAATTTTCCACCAATTTTGTGTAATTGTCCCCAAATCTTGCATCATTTTCTCCAAACCCTGGGTCATTTCCCCCAAATCGAGGTAAATGTCAGACTATTTTGAGTCATGTTCTCCAAATGTTGGGCAATTGTCTCCCAGTTTGGGGTAATTGTCTCAAACTCTTGGGTAATTGTCCTCCAATTTTATGCAATTGTCCACAAACTTTGAGGAATTATCTCCAGATTTTGGGTAAGTGTCCAAAAATTGGAGTTGGGTTTGGGGTTAGTGTTTTATGGTTGGGGTTAGGGTGTTGTCTCCACATTTGGGGTAATTGTCCCCAAATTTGGGTAATTGTCCCCAGATTTTAAGTCATTTCCTCCAAACTTGGGGTCACTACTCCCAAGTTTTCAGTAATTGTGCACAAATTTGAAATAACTGCCTAAAAACTTCTAGTAATCGTCACCCGCCAGGTTTTGAGTCATTGGCCCCAGATTTGTAATAATCGTCGCAAATTGTTGAGGCGTTTTGCCAAATTCTTAGGCATTGTCTCAAAATTGTGTGTATCTTCCCACAAATTTTGTGTCATTTTCCCGAAAATTTGTGTAATTGTCCCAAATTCTCGGTACTGTAACCAAATTTTGAGTAATTGTCTTCTAACTTGTCTCAAAGTTATGGGCAATGGTGATTCAAGTCATTAAAATCTTCCACAAGTTCCGTGTATTTGTCTCTACAGTTTTGATAGTTGTGTTCCTACGGAGGGAAATTGTCACCAAATGTTGGGTAATTGACCCCCACCCAAATTCTAAGTAATTGTCTCCAATTTTGGCATAATTGTCTCCAAACGGTGTGTCCTTTTCGACAAATGTTGCGGTAATTGTCCTAAATAGGGGTCATTTTGCCCCAATTTTTAGTAATTGTCCCAAATGTTCTGTCGTTTTCCCAAATTTCAGCAATTGTCTCCAAATTTGGGTAATTGTCCCCAAATCCTGAGTAACTGTCTCCAAATTTTGGGTAATTGGCCCAACATGTCTAATAATTTTCCTCAAATTTGGTGAATTTGTCCCCAAATGGTGGATAATTGTCCCCAAATGTCGCATAATTTTCACCCGATTTGGGTTATTGCCTCAAAATTTTAGATAAGTTTGCTCACATTTTTAGTAATTGTCCCCCCCTTGTTGGGTAATTGTCACCAAATTTTGAGTACTTTTTCCCAAATTTTGAGTCATTCTCTCCAAATTTGGGGTAATTGCCCTCAAATTCTGAGTAATTCTCTCCTAAATTTGGGTAATCCTCCTCAAATTTTCCGTAACTGTCTCCAAATTTCGGGAAATTATCCGCAAACTTAGGGTAATTGCCCCCTAGTTTTGAGGAGCTCTCTCAAAACGGTGGACATGTTCTCCAAATTTTGTTAATTGTCGCCGGTTTTGGGGTAACTGTCACCAAATTTTGAGTCATTTTCAGAAGATTTCTTATCGTTTTCATCGAATTTTGTTTAATTGTCCCCAAATTAGGGTCACTTTCCTGAAATTTAGAGTAATTGTGCTCATAGGTTTGGTAACTGCCGCAAAATGTGGAGCATTCTCTCAAAATGTTGGGCAACCGTCTCCCACTCTTGGGTAATTGTCCCTAAAATTCTTGTAGTTTGCCACGCATTTTGCGTAATTGTCACCAGATTTTGAATAATCCTTATGAAATTTGGGGTAACTGCCTCCAAATTTGGGGTAATTTTGCCACAATTTGTGTAATTCTCTCCATATTTCGGGTAATTGTGGCCAAAAATTTGTGGTAATTGTCGGCAAAATGTTGGGTAATTTGCCACAAATTTTGAGAAATTGTCCCAAAGTCTTGGGAAATTGCCTCCAAATTTTGAGTAATTTTCCCAAATCCTCTTGTAATAGTCCCCGGGTTGAGGGTAAGTGTGCCCGAGTTTATGGGAGTTGTCTCAGAATTTTGAGTAACTGTCCCCAAATATCTTGTCATTTTTCTCAAATTTTGTGCAGATGTCCCAGACCTTCTCTAATTATCCACAAATGTGGGGTAATTGTCCTCCAGTTTTAGGCAATTGTCCACAAACTTTGAGGAATTATTTCCAGAGTTTGGGTAAGTGTCCAAAAAGTGGAGTTGGGTTTCGGGTTAGTGTTTTATGGTTAGGGTGTTGTCTCCACATTTGGGGTAATTGTCCCCAGATTTTAAGTAATTTCCTCCAAACTTGGGGTAACTACTCCCCAATTACTCAGTAATTGTGCACAAATTTGAAATAACTGCCTAAAAACTTCTAGTAATCGTCGCCCGCCAGGTTTTGAGTCATTAGCCCCAGATTTGTAATAATCGTCACAAATTGTTGAGGCGTTTTGCCAAATTCTTAGGCATTGTCTCAAAATTGTGTGTATCTTCCCACAAATTTTATGTCATTTTCCCGAAAATTTGTGTAATTGTCCCAAATTCTCGGTAATTGTAACCAAATTTTGAGTAATTGTCTTCTAATTTGTCTCAAAGTTATGGGCAATGGTGATTCAAGTCATTAAAATCTTCTACAAGTTTCGTGTATTTGTCTCTACAGTTTTGATAGTTGTGTTCCTACGGAGGGAAATTGTCACCAAACCTTGGGTAATTGACCCCAAATTCTAAGTAATTGTCTCCAATTTTTGCGTAATTGTCTCAAAACAGTGTGTCGTTTTCGACAAATGTTGGGAAATTGTCCCTTAATAGGGGGTCATTTTGCCCCAATTTTTAGTAATTGTCCCCAAATTTTCTGTCGTTTTCCCAAATTTCAGCAATTGTCTCCAAATTTGGGTAATTGTCCCCAAATCCTGAGTAACTGTCTCCAAATTTTGGGTAATTGGCCCAACATGTCTAATAATTTTCCTCAAATTTGGTGTATTTGTCCCCAAGTGCTGGATAATTGTCCCCAAATATCGGATAATTTTCAACCGATTTGGGGTTATTGCCTCAAAATTTTTCGTAACTTTGCTCACATTTTTAGTAATTGTAACCCCCTGGTTGGGTAATTGTCACCAAATTTTGAGTACTTTTTCCCAAATTTTGAGTCATTCTCTCCAAATTTGGGGTAATTGCCCTCAAATTTTGAGTCATTCTCTCCTAAATTTGGGTAATCCTCCTCAAATTTTCGGTAACTGTCTCCAAATTTCAGGAAATTATCCGCAAATCTTCGGGTAATTGCCCTCCCAGTTTTGAGGATCTATCTCAAAACGATGGACATTTTCTCCAAATTTTGTTAATTGTCGCCGGATTTGGGGTAACTGTCACCAAATTTTGAGTCATTTTCACAAGATTTCTTATCGTTTTCATTGAATTTTGTATAATTGTTGCCAAATTAGGGTCCCTTTCCTGAAATTTAGAGTAATTGTGCTCATAGGTTTGGTAACGGCCGCAAAATGTGGAGCATTCTCTCAAAATGTTGGGCAACCGTCTCCCACTGTTGGGTAATTGTCCCTAAAATTCTTGTAGTTTGCCACGCATTTTGCGTAATTGTCACCAGATTTCGAATAATCCTTATGAAATTTGGGGTAACTGCCTCCAAATTTGGGGTAATTTTGCCAAAATTTGTGTAATTCTCTCCATATTTCAGGTAATTGTGGCCAAAAATTTGTGGCAATTATCAGCAAAATGTTGGGTAATTTGCCACAAATTTTGAGAAATTGTCCCAAAGTATTGTAAAATTGCCTCCAAATTTTGAGTAATTTTCCCAAATCCTCTTGTAATAGTCCCCGGGTTGTGGGTAAGTGCACCCGAGTTTATGGGAGTTGTCTCAGAATTTTGAGTAACTGTCCCCAAATATCTTGTCATTTTCCTCAAATTTTGTGCAGATGTCCCAGACTTTCTCTAATTATCCCCAAATGTAGGGTAATTGTCCTCCAATTTTAAGTAATTGCCACAACATTTCTTACGATTTTACCTCGATTTTTGTATAATTGTCCCCAGTCTCGGGTAATTTTCCTCAAGTTTAGAGTAAATGTCTGCAGATTTGGGGTATTTGCCGGCAAAATCTGGACAGTCGTCTCAAAATCAAGCGTAATTTTCGACCAATTTTGTGTAATTGTCCCCAAATCTTGCATCATTTTCTCCAAACCCTGGGTCATTTCCCCCAAATCGAGGTAAATGTCAGAATATTTTGAGTCATGTTCTCCAAATGTTGGGCAATTGTCTCCCAGTTTGGGGTAATTGTCTCAAACTCTTGGGGAATTGTCCTCCAATTTTACGCAATTGTCCACAAACTTTGAGGAATTATCTCCAGATTTTGGGTAAGTGTCAAAAATTGGAGTTGGGTTTCGGGTTAGTGTTTTATGGTTAGGGGTAGGGTGTTGTCTCCACATGTGGGGTAATTGTCCTCAAATTTGTGTAATTGTCCCCAGATTTTAAGTCATTTCCTCCAAACTTGGGGTCATTACTCCCAAGTTTTTGGTAATTGTGCACAAATTTGAAATAACTGCCTAAAAACTTCTAGTAATCGTCGCCCGCCAGGTTTTGAGTCATTAGCCCCAGATTTGTAATAATCGTCCCAAACTGTTGAGGCATTTTGCCAAATTCTTAGGCATTGTCTCAAAATTGTGTGTATCTTCCCACAAATGTTGTGTCATTTTCCCGAAAATTTGTGTAATTGTCCCAAATTCTCGGTAACTGTAACCAAATTTTGAGTAATTGTCTTCTAACTTGTCTCAAAGTTATGGGCAATGGTGATTCAAGTCATTAAAATCTTCCACAAGTTTCGTGTATTTGTCTCTACAGTTTTGATAGTTGTGTTCCTACGGAGGGAAATTGTCACCAAACGTTGGGTAATTGACCCCAAATTCTAAGTAATTGTCTCCAATTTTGGCGTAATTGTCTCCAAACGGTGTGTGGTATTCGACAAATGTTGGGGAAATTGTCCCTTATTAGGAGGTCATTTTGCCCCAATTTTTAGTAATTGTCCCCAAATGTTCTGTCGTTTTCCCAAATTTCAGCAATTGTCTCCAAATTTGGGTAATTGTCCCCAAATCCTGAGTAACTGTCTCCAAATTTTGGGTAATTGGCCCAACATGTCTAATAATTTTCCTCAAATTTGGTGTATTTGTCCCCAAGTGCTGGATAATTGTCCCCAAATGTCGGATAATTTTCAACCGATTTGGCGTTATTGCCTCAAAATTTTTGGTAAGTTTGCTAATATTTTTAGTAATTGTAACCCCCTGGTTGGGAAATTGTCACCAAATTTTGAGTACTTTTTCCCAAATTTTGAGTCATTCTCTCCAAATTTGGGGTAATTGCCCTCAAATTGTGAGTAATTCTCTCCCAATTTTGGGTAATCCTCCTCAAATTTTTGGTAACTGTCTCCAAATTTCGGGAAATTATCCACAAACTTAGGGTAATTGCCTCCCCATTTTTGAGGAGCTATCTCAAAACGATGGACATTTTCTCCAAATTTTGTTAATTGTCGCCGGATTTGGCGTAACTGTCACCAAATTTTGAGTCATTTTCACAAGATTTCTTATCGTTTTCATCGAATTTTGTATAATTGTCCCCAAATTAGGGTCACTTTCCTGAAATTTAGAGTAATTGTGCTCATAGGTTTGGTAACGGCCGCAAAATGTGGAGCATTCTCTCAAAATGTTGGGCAACCGTCTCCCACTGTTGGGTAATTGTCCCTAAAATTCTTGTAGTTTGCCACGCATTTTGCGTAATTGTCACCAGATTTTGAATAATCCTTATGAAATTTGGGGTAACTGCCTCCAAATTTGGGGTAATTTTGCCAAAATTTGTGTAATTCTCTCCATATTTCAGGGAAAAGTGGCCAAAAATTTGTGGTAATTGTCGGCAAAATGTTGGGTAATTTGCCACAAATTTTGAGAAATTGTCCCAAAGTCTTGGGAAATTGCCTCCAAATTTTGAGTAATTTTCCCAAATCCTCTTGTAATAGTCCCCGGGTTTAGGGTAAGTGCGCCCGAGTTTATGGGAGTTGTCTCAGAATTTTGAGTAACTGTCCCCAAATATCTTGTCATTTTCCTCAAATTTTGTGCAGATGTCCCAGACTTTCTCTAATTATCCCCAAATGTGGGGTAATTGTCCTCCAGTTTTAAGTAATTGCCACAACATTTCTTACGATTTTACCTCGATTTTTGCATTATTGTCCACAGTCTTCTTTGGGTGCTACTATTAGGGTTAGGGTTAGTGATATGGTTAAGGTCATGCTTAAGGTTATGGGTAGGGTTAGGGGTTAGGAGTCGTTTTAGGGTAAGGGTTAGATTTAAAGTTAAGGTTAGGGTTAAGTTTAGGTTTTAGGGTTAGTGTTACGGTTAGGCTTTGTTTTTTGGTTAGGATTAGGGGTTATGATTAGTGTGAGTGTTAGTGTTATGTTTAGGTTTAATGTTAGCGTTAGTGTTAGGGGTTATGGTTAGTGTTATGCTTAGCGTTAGGGGTTAGGTATAGGGTTACTGTTAGGGTAAGGGTAAGGGTTAGGGTTAGGATTAGTGTTAGGGTTAATATTAGGGGTTAGGTTTTAGGGTTAGTGTTAGGATTAGAGTTAGGTTTTAGGGTTAGTGTTAGGATTAGAGTTAGGGTTAGGTGTTAGTGTTAGGGTTAGTTTTAGGTTAGGTTTATGGCTAGATTTAGGATTCGGGTTAGGGTTAGTTTTAGGGTATGTGTTGGGTTAGGTTTAGGGTTAGTGTTAGGGTTAGGTATAGGTTTAGGATTAGGGGTTTAGGGTTAATGTCTTGTTTAGGGTTAGGGTCGGTCCAATATTAAAATAAGGGTTAGTTTTAGGGTTAGGTTTAGTGTCCCTTTAGGGTTAGGCAATTAGTGTTAGGGCCATTTTGGTTAGTGTTAGGGTAAGGATTAGATTTATGTTTCGGTTTAGTGTGGGCCCACGATTAAGATAAGTGTTAGAGTTATGGTGAATGTTATGTTTATGGGTTATGGTTAGGGGTTATGTTTTTGTGTTAGTGTTTGTATTAGTGTTAGTGTTGGGTTTAGTGTTTAGGGCAAGGTTTAGGATTTGGATTAAGTTTCAGATTAGATTTAGTTTTTGTGTTATATGTTAAGGATAGTTTTAGGTTTAGGATTTGACTTTAGTTGTAGAATAAGGGTTAGGATTAGGGTTGTTTTTAGGGTTAGGGTTAGGAGTTATGTTTAGGGTTAGGGTTTGGATTAGAGTTACGGATAGGGTTAGGTTTAGGGGGTTAGGATTAGAGTTAAGGTTAGGGTTAAGTTTAGATTTAAGTTCAGGGTTATAGTTAGAGTTAGGTGTTAGGGTTAGGGTTACAGTAAGGGTTAGGGTTGGGTTTAGTGTTAGTGTTCGGGTTAGGCATAGGGTCATTTGTGTTATTGTTAGGGTTAGGGTTAGGGTTAAGGTTAGGGTTAGGGTTAGGATTAGGGTTAGGATTAGATTCATATTTAGGTTTAGGATGGGCCCACCATTAGGATAAGGGTTAGTGTTATGGTTAAGTGTTATGTTTATGGGTTAGGTTAGGTGTTAGGGTAAGTAGTTAGGGTTTTGTGTTAGTGTTTGGATTACGATTAGTTTTAGTGTTAGGTGTAGTGTTTAGGGCAAGTTTTAGGGTTCGGATTAAGTTTCAGGTTAGGCTTAGTTTTTGAGTTTAAGATTAATGTTAAGTTTAGGATTAGACTTTAGTTTTAGAATAAGAGTTAGGATTAGGGTTATTGTTAGGGTTAGGGTGAAGAGTTATGTTCAGAGTGAGGGTTTGGATTATAGTTAGGGATAGGTTTAGGGTTAGAGTTAGGTTTGGGTTAGAGTAAGGGTTAGGATTACGGTTAGGCATTAGGGTTAGGGTTGGGTTAGGGTTAGGGTTAGGGTTAGTGTTATTGTTAGTGTTAGGGTTAGGGCTGGGTTACGTTTAGGGTTAGGGTTAGGGTTAGAGTTATGGTCAGGGATTAGGGTTAATGTTAAGGTTATGCTTTAGGTTTAAGGTTAGTGTTAGGGTTATGGTTTAGGTTTAGTGTTAGGGTTAGTGTTTGGTTAGGGTTAGGCTTAGGGTTAGATTTATATTTAGGTTTAGGGTGGGCCCACTATTAGGATAAGGTTTAGAGTTATGCTTAATTGCAATGTTTATGGGTTAGGTTTTGGGGGTTAGGGTTAGGGGTTAGGGTTTTGTGTTAGTATTTGGATAAGGGTTTGTGTTAGTGTTGGGGTTAGTGTTTAGGCAAGGTTTACGGTTAGGATTAAGTTTCAGGTTCACCTTAGTTTTTGGGTTAGAGATTAAGGTTATGTTTAAGTTTAGGATTAGATTTTAGTTGTAGAATAAGGGTTAGATTTAGGGTTAGTGTTAGGATTAGGGTTAAGGGTTATGGTTAGTGTTAGATTTCGGATTAGGGTTAGGGGGTTAGTGTTAGTGTTAAGGCTAGGGTTAGGTTTAGTGTTATGTTTAGGGTTAGGGTTTAGGGTTAGGCTTATGTCTAGGGTTAGTGTTAGGGTTACCGTTAAGATTAGGCTTAGTGTTAGTATTAGGTTTAGGGTTGGATTAGTGTTACGGTTAGGGTTTTAGGGTTAGTGTTAGGGTTAGTGTTAGTGTTAGGCTTAGGGTTATGTTTAGGGTTGGGTTAGCGTTACGTGCCATTAGCGTTAGGGTTAGGGTTACGCCATTAAGCTTAACGTCATTTGGGTTAGGATTAGATTTAAGTTTATGGTTAGGGTTATGGTTAGATATATGTTTAGGTTTAGGATCCACCATTAGGATAAGGGTTAGAGTTATGGTTTATTATTATGTGTATGGGTTATGGTTAGGTGTTTGGGTTAAGGGTTAGGGTTTTGTGTTAGTGTTTGGATTAAGGTTAGTGTAGTGTAGTATTTAGTGTTTAGGGCAAGGTTTAGAGTTAGGATTAAGTTTCATGTTAGGCTTAGTTTTTGAGTTACAGATTAAGGTTAGGTTTAGGTTTAGGATTAGACTTTAGTTGTAGAATAAGTTTTAGCATTAGTGTCATTGTTAGGGTTAGGGTTAAGAGTTATGTTTAGAGTTAGGGTTTGGAATAGGGTTAGGGATAGGATTAAGGTTTGGGGGTTATAGTTATTGTTAAGAATAGGGTTAGGTTTAGGGTTAGGGCTAGGGTTAGGGTTAGGGCTAGGGTTAGGTTTCGGGTTAGGGTAAGTGTGCCATTAGGGTTAGGGTTAGTGTTAGGCCATTAAGCTTAGGTACATTTGGGTTAGGATTATGGTTAGGGTTAGGGTTAGTTTAAGGTTTAGGGTTAGGGTTATTGTTAGGGTTATGTTTAGGGTTAGAGTTAGGGTTTGAGTTAGGGTTATGGTTAGGAGTTATGTTTAGGGTTAGCATAAGGTTTAAATTTAGGGTTAGGGGTTAGGGTTAGTGTTAATTTTAGGGTTAGGGTTAGATTTTGGGTTAGTGTTAGGGTTAGGTTTAGGTGTTAGGGTTAGGGTTGAGTTAGGATTAGGTTTAGGCTAAGTGTTAGGGTTCGGGTTAGAGTTAGGTTTAGGGTTGTGTTAGGGTTACGTTTAGGGTTATGGTTAGAGTTAGAATTAGGGGATTGGGATTATGGTTAGGCTTAGGGTTAGGTTTATGGTTAAGGTGGGATTAGGGTTAATGTGCCATTAGGGTTACGGTTAGTGTTAAGGTTAGGCCATTTGGCTTAGTGTCATTTGGGTTAGTGTTAGGGTTAGGTTTATGGTTAGGGTTCGGGTCAGATTTATGTTTAGGGTTATGATTAGTGTTAGGTTTAGTGTTAGGGTTAGGATTAGGGATGGGGTTAGATGTAGGATTTGTATTAGGATTAGGGATAGGTTTCGGGTTAGTCGTTTACGGTCTGTTTTAGAGTTAGGGTTAGGGTTGGGTTAGGTTTAGTGTGCCATTAGGGTTCGGATTAGGTTTAGGCCTTTAGTCTTTGTATCTTTTGGGTTAGGTTTAGGGTTATGCTTAGTGTTAGTGTTAGGTTTAGGGTTAGGTTTATTGTTAGGGTTGAGTTAGGTTTAGGTTTAGGGTTAGGGGTTAGAGTTAGGTGTTATGATTAGGGTTAGGGTCAGGGTTAGTGCTAGATGTAAGGTTAGGGTTAGGGTTGTGTTATAATTAAGGTTAGGTTTATTGTTAGGGTTACAGTCATTAGGGTTGGTGTTAGGGTTAGCGTTAGGGTTAGTGTTAGGGTTAGGGTTAGGGTTGTGTTACGGTTAGGGTTAGGGTTAGGGATAGGGTAGGGGTTAGATTTAGGTGTTAGTCTTATGGTTTTTGTTAGAGTTAGGTTTAGTGTTAGGGTTAGGGTTAGTGTTAGGGTTAGGATAGGGTCAGGGCTAGGGGTTATGGTTAGGGTTATGGTTAGGGTTAGGTTTAGGGTTAGGGTCATTAGGGTTAGGGTTAGAGTTAGGTTTAGGTTTAGGGGTTAGGGTTAGAGTTAGTGTTAGGGTTAAGTTTATGTTTAGGGCTTAGAGTTTGGCTTAGATTTATGTTACGTTTTAGGGTAGCCCCACTTTTAGGATAAGGGTTAGAGTTATGGTTAAGTCTTATTTTTTGGGGTTAGGATTAGGAGTTAGGTTTAGGGGTTAAGGTTTTGTGTTAGTGTTTTGCTTAGAGTTAGTGTTAGTGTTCGGGTTAGTGTTTAGGGCAAGGTTTAGGGGTAGGATTAAATTTCAGGTTAGTCTTAGGGTTCTGGGTTAGAGATTAAGTTTAGGTTTAGGTTTATGATTAGACTTTAGTTGTAGAATAAGGGTTAGGATTAGGGTTAGTGTTAGGGTTAGGGGTTAATGATTAAGGTGAGGGTTAGGGTTAGGTTTAGGTTTAATGTTATCGTTAAAGTTTGGGGTTAGGGTTAGGTTTAGGGTTATGGTTAGGTTAGGGTTTGGATTAGGTTTAGGGATAGTGTTAGGGAGTTAGGTTTAGTGTTTTTTTTAGGGTTATGGTTGGTCCACAGTTAAAATAAGGGTTAGGTTTCGGTGAAGTTTAGTGTGCCATTATGGTTAGGGTTAGGGTTAGATTTATGTTTAGGTTTAACGTTGGCCCAACATTAGGATAAGGGTTAGCAATATGGCTAAGAGTTATGTTTATGGATTAAGGTTAGGAGTTAGGTTTAGGAGTTTGGGTTTTGTGTTAGTGTTTGGATTAGTGTTAGTGTTAGTGTTGGGATTAGTGTTTAGGGCAAGGTTTAGGGTTAGGATAGTTTCAGGTTAGGCTTAGTTTTTGGGTTAGAGATTAAGGTTAGTTTTAGGTTTAGGATTAGACCTTAGTTGTAGAGTAAACTTTAGGATTAGGGTTAATGTTAGGTTTAGGTTTAAGAGTTATGTTTAGGATTAGGGTTTGGATTAGGGTTAGGTTTAGGGGGTTAGGGTTAGTGTTAGGATTATGGTTAGGGTCATTAGGGTTAGGGTTAGGCTTAGGTTTAGGGTTAGTGGTTAGGGGTTAGGGGTAGAGTTAGAGTGAGGGATAGGGTTAGGGATATCGATATTGTTAGGGTTAGGGTCAGGTTTAGCGTTAATGTTAGGGTTAGGGTTATGGTTAGGGTTAGGTTTGTGTTAGGGTTAGGTTTAGATTTAGGTTTAGGGTTAAATTTAGGATTTGGATTAGGGTTAAGGGTAGGTTTAGGGTTAGATGTTTAGGGTTAGTTTTAGGGATAGGGTTAGGGTTATGGTTATGGTTATGCTTGGTTAGTGTTAGTTTGCTATTAGGGTTAGGGTTAGGGTTAGACCATTAGGCTTAGGGTCTTTTGGGTTAGGGTTAAGGTTAGGATTAGGGTTAGGGTTAGGGTTAGGCAGTAGAGTTTGTTGTTAGGTTTAGAATTAGGGTTAGGGTTAGGGTTAGGATAAGGGTTAGGCTTAGGCCTAGGTGTTAGGGTTAGGGTTAGGGTTGCGTGAGTGTTAGAGTTAGGGTTAGGGTTAGGGTAGGGTTAGGGTTAGGGTAGGGTTAGGGTTAGGGTTAGGGTCAGGGTTAGGGTGAGGGTTTGGGTTAGGTGTTAGGGTTATGGTTAGGGTTACGGTTAGTGTTATGGTTAGGGTTGGGTTATGTTTAGGGTTAGGGTTAGGGATTAGAGTTACGTGTTAGTGTTAGGGTTTGTGTTAGATTTAGGTTTAGTATTAGGCTTAGGTGTTAGGGTTAGTGTTAGTGTTGGTGTAGATTTACGGTTAGTGTTAGGGTTGTGGTTGTTGTCATTAGGGTTAGGGTTAGGGTAGGATTATTGTTAGGGTTAGGGTTAGTGTTGTGTTTAGTGTTTAGGGCAAGGTTTAGAGTTAGAATTAAGTTTCAGGTTAGGCTTTGTTTTTGGGTTAGCTATTAAGGTTAGGTTTAGGATTACAATTTATTTGTAGAATAAGGGTTAGTATTAGGGTTAGTGTTAGAGTTAATATTTATTTTTAAGGTTACAGTTTGGATTGGTGTTAGGAATAGGATTCGGGTATTAGTGTTAATGTTAGGGTTAGGATTAGGATTAGGGTCATTATGGTTAGGGTTAGGATTAGGGTTAGGGTTATAGTTAGTGTAAGGGTTTGGGTTAGGTTTAAGTTTAGCGTTAGTTTAGGGTTCGTTTTGGGTTAGGATTAGGGTTAGGGCTAGGTTTAGGGTATGGATCAGGGTTAGGGATCAGTTCAATGTTAGGGGATAGGATTAGATTTAGTGTTGGGGTTAGGTTTAGAGTTACGGAAAGTGTTGGGTTAGGGTTAGAGTGCCATTAGGGTTAGGGTTTTCATTTGGCCTTTAGGCTTAGGGTCATTTGGATTAGCGTAGGGTTAAGTTTATGGTTAGGGTTAGAGTTAGATTTATGTTTAGGTTTAGGGTAGGCCCACCATTAGGATAAGGATTAGAGTTATGGTTAATTGTTATGTTTATGGGTTAGGTTTACGGGTTAGGTCTAAAGGTTAGGGTTTTGTGTTAATGTTTTGACTAGGGATATTGTTAGTGTAGTATTTATTGTTTAGGGCTAGGTTTAGATTTAGGATTAAGTTTAAGGTTAGGCTTAGATTTTGGTTTAGAGATTAAGATTAGGTTTAGGTTTAGAATTAGTCTTTAGTTGTAGCATAAGGTTTAGGATTAGGGTTAGTGTTATGGTTAGAGTTAAGAGTTATGTTTAGGGTTAGAGTTTGTATTAGGGTTAGGGATAGGGATAGGGTTCGGGGGTTAGGGTTAATGCTAGGGTTAGGGTCATTAGGTTTAGGGTTAGGGTTATGGTTAGGTTTAAGGTTAGGGTTAGGATTAGGGTTAGTGTTAGGGTGAGGGTTAGGGTGGGAATATGATTAGTGTGCCATTAGGGTTAGGGTTCTGGTTAGGGTTAGGCCAATACTCTTAGGGTCATTTGGGTTAGGATTAGATTTAAGTTTATGGTTAGGGTTATGGTTAGATATATGTTTAGGTTTAGTGTCCACCATTAGGATAAGGGTTAGAGTTTTGGTTACTTGTTATGCGTATGGGTTATGGTTAGGTGTTTGGGTTAAGGGTTAGGGTTTTGTGTTAGTGTTTGGATTAAGGTTAGTGTAGTGTAGTGTTTAGTGTTTAGGGCAAGGTTTAGAGTTAGGAATAAGTTTCATGTTAGGCTCAGTTCTTGGGTTACAGATTAAGGTTAGGTTTAGGTTTAGGATTAGACTTTAGTTGTAGAATAAGTTTTAGGATTAGGGTTAGGGTTAGGGTTGAGGTTAAGAGTTATGTTTAGAGTTAGTGTTTGGAATAGTGTTACGGATAGGTTTAAGGATTGGGGGTTAGGTTTATTGTTAGGGTTAGGGTTATGTTTAAAGTTAGGAGTTAGGGTTAGGGCTAGTGTGAGTTTTCGGGTTATGGTTATTGTGCCATTAGGGTTAGGGTTAGTGTTAGGCCATTAAGCTTAGGTTCATTTGGGTTAGGGTTATGGTTAGGGTTAGGTTAAGGTTTAGGGTTAGGGTTATTGTTAGGGTTATGTTTAGGGTTAGAGTTAGGGTTTGTGTTAGGCTTAGGAGTTATGTTTAGTGTTATAGTTAGGGTTAAGTTTAGGGTTAGGGGATAGGGTTAGGGTTATTTTTAGGGTTAGGTGTTAGGGTTAAAGGTTAGGGTCTTGTGTTAGTGTTTGGATTAGGATTTTTGTTAGAGTTGTGTTTAATGTTTATGGCAAGGTTTAGGATTAAGTTTCAGGTTAGGCTTAGTTTTTGAGTTACAGATTAAGGTTAGGTTTAGGTTTAGGATTAGACTTTAGTTGTAGCATAAGTGTTAGGATTAGGGTTAGTTTAGGTTTAGGGTTAAGAGTTATGTTTAGGGTTATGGTTTGTGTGAGGGTTAGGGTTTGAATTTGGATTAGGGATAGGGTTAGGGGGTTAGTGTTAGGGTTAGGTTTAGTGTTAGTGTTTGTCCATAATTAAAATAAGGTTTTAGTTTAGGGTTAGGGTTAGTGTGCCTTTAGGGTTAGGATTAGATTTACTCCTTTAGGATTATGTTCATTTGGATTATAGTTAGGGTTAGGGTTAGGGTTAGGGTTTGGATTAGGGTTAGGTGTTAGTGTTAGGGTTAGGGTGTGGGTTATTGTTAGGGTTAGGGTTACGTTTCGGGTTAGGGTTAGGTTTAGAGTTAACTGTTGGTGTTAGAGTTAGTGTTAGTGTTAAGATTAGAGGTACGTTTAGGCTTAGTGTCAGGGTTAGGTTTATGTGTAAGTGTTAGGTTTAGGGTTTGGGTTAGGGCTAGTGTATGTTTCGGATTAGGGTAATTGTGATATTATGTTTAGGGTTAGTGTTAGGTTTAGGCCATTAGGCTTAGGGTCATTTGGGTTACGGTTATGGTTAGGGTTTGTGTTAGGGTTGGGGGTTAGGGTTAGGTTTAATGTTTGTGTTAGGGTTAGGATTTAGGGTTACACTCAGAATTAGGGTAAGGGTTAGATTTATGTTTTGGTTTAGGGTGAGCCCACCATTAGGATAAGGATTAGAGTTATATTTAAGTGTTATGTTTATGGATTAGGTTTAGGGGTTAGGGTTAACAGTTATGGGTTTGTGTTAGTGTTTGGATTAGGATTAGTGTTAGTGTTGGGTTTAGTGTTTATGGCAAGTTTTAGTGTAAGGATTAATTTTCAGGGTAGGGTTAGTTTTTGAGTTAGAGATTAAGGCAAAATGTAGGATTAGACTTTAGTTGTAGAAAAAGTGTTAGGATTAGGGTTAGTTTTGGGGTTAGGGTTAGGGCTTTAGGATTAGGGTAAGGTTACGATTAGGGTTAGAGTTAGAGTCATTAGGTTAAGGTTTATGGTTAGGGTTAGGGTTAGGTTTATGGTTAGGGTTAGGGTTAGGTTTAGGGTTCGGGTTATGGTTAGGGTTGTGGTTAGGGGTTAAGGATATGGTTAGGATTAGGGTTAGGCTTGGGTTACGTTTCGGGTTAGGATTAGGTTTAGGGTTAGGGCTTATGGTTAGGTGTAGTGTTAGGGTAAGTGTTAATGTTAGAGGTTAGGGTCAGGTTAAGAGTTAGTGTTAGGTTTAGGGGTTAGGGTTAGGTTTCAGGATAGGGGTAGGGTCATTAGAGTTAGTGTTAGCGTTATGGTTAGGGTTAGGGTTAGGTTTAGGGTTTGGTTAGGGTTAGGTGTTTTTTTAGGGATATGTTTAGGTTTAGGGAGGGCCCACCATTAGGATAAAGGTTAGAGTTATGTTTAAGTGTAAAGTTTATTGGTCAGTTTTAGGGATTAGGATTAGGGGTTAGGGTTTTTTGTTAGTGTTTGTATTAGGGTTTGTGTTAGGGTTAGGGTTAGTGATTAGGGCAAGTTTTAGTGTTAGGTTTAGGATTAGTGTTCTTTTAGGGTTAGGGTTAGGTTTAGGTTTAGGCCATTATGCTTAAGGTCATTTAGATTAAGGTTAGGGTTAGGATTAGGGTTTGGGTGCAATTTAGGGTTTAGGTTTAAGGTAAGTTATAGAGTTAGTGTTAGTGTTAGGTTTAGATTTAGGGTTATATTTAGGGTTAGTGTTAGGGTTTGGGTTAGGGTTAGGGTTACGATTAGGGTTATATTTACGGGTTAGAGTTAAGGGTTAGGGTTAGGGTTAGTGTTAGTGTTAGAGTTACGGGTTAGGGTTACAGGTAGTGGTTAGGGTTAGGGTTATGGTTAGGGTTTAAAGTTAGGGTTAGGGTTAGCTTTATGTTTAGGTTTAGGGTGGGCCCACCATTAGGACAAGGGTTAGAGTAATTTTTAAGTGTTATGTTTATGGGTTAGGGTTAGGGTTAGGATTAGGGTTAGGGTTAGGTTTAGGGTTGGGTTAGGGTTAGGGATAGTGTTAGGGTAGGGTTAGGTGTTAGGGTTAGGGTTGGGGTATGGTTTAGATTTAGTGTTAGTTTTTGGTTTAGGTTTAGGGTTAGGTTTATGTTTAGGGTTAGTGTTAGATTTATGTTTAGGGTTAGTGTGGGCCCACCATTAGTATAAGGGTTCGAGTTATGGTTAAGTGTTATGTTTATGTGTTCAGGATACTTGTTATGTTTAGGGGTTAGGGGTTTCTGTTAGTTTTTTTATTAGGGTCAGTGTTATTTTTTGGGTTATTGTTTAGGGCAAGGTTTAGTGTTTGGACTAAGTTTCAGGTTAAGCTTACATTTTGGGTTAGAAATTTGGGTTAGGCTTAGGTTTAGGATTATACTTTAGTTGTAGAAAAAGGGTTATTATTAGGGTTAGTGTTAGGGTTAGGGTTAAGAGTTATGTTTAGGGTTGTGGTTTGTATTAGGGTTATGGATAGGGATAGACTTAGGATGTTAGGGTTAGGGTTAGTGGTTTTTTATGGTTAGAGTTAGGGGTTACGGTTATGGTTAAGGTTAGGGTTAGGTTTAGGGTTCGGGTTAGAATTAGGATTAGGGTTAGGGTTAGGGTTAGTGTTAAGATTAGGTTTAGGGGTTAGTGTTAGGATTAGGGATAGGGTTAGTTTAGGTTTAGAGCTAGTGTTTAGTTTTGGGTATGGGTTAGGTTTAGGGTTAGGGTGAGTGTTGTGGTTTAGGGTTAGGATTAACATTAGAGTTGAATTATGTTTAATATTGGTGTTAGGTTTAGGTGTTAGAGCTAAGTGTAATGGTTAGATTTAGGATTAGGGTTAGGATTAGTGTTAATATTAGGGTTAGTGTTAGGGTTAGGTGTTAGGTTTAGGGTTAGTGTTAGGTTTTGATTAGGGTTAGCGTTAGGGTTCGGGTTATGGTTAGGTTTACGGTTTGGTGTTAGGGTGGGTGGTAAGGGTTAGGGTTAGGGTTAGGGTTAGGGGTTAAGTTTAGGGTTAGGGTTATAGTTTAAGGTTAGGGTTAGGTTTATGGTTAGGGTTAGATTTATGTTTTGGTTTAGTGTCTGGCCACCATTAGGATAAGGGTTAGATTTATGGTTAAGTGTTATGTTTATGTGTAGGGTTAGGGGTTAGGGTGAGTTATAGAGTTTGGCTTAGGGTTAGGGTTATAGTTAGTGTTAGTGTTACGGTTAGGGATTAGGGTTAGGGTTAAGGTTAGTGTTAGTGTTAGGGTTAGGGGTTAGGATTAGGGATAGTGTTATGTTTTAAGGTTAGGGTTAGGGTAAATTTTATGGTTAGGGTTCGTGTTAGATTTATGTTTAGATTTAGAGTAGGCTCACCATTAGTATAAGGGTTAGAGTTATGGTTAAGTGTTATGTTTATTGGTTAGAGTTTGGGGTTAGGGTGAATGTTAGGGTTAGGGTTTAGATTAGGATTAAGTATAAATTTAGGGTTAGGGGGTTAGTGTTAGTGGTAGGGGTTAGGGATTAAGTGTTAAGGTTATAGCTAGGGTTAGGGTTAGTGTTAGGGAATAGTGTTAGTGTTAGGGTTAAGTTTAGGGTTAGGGTTAATGTTAGGCGTTAGTGTTAGGGTTAGGATTAGGAATTAGTGTTATGGTTAGGGTTAGGGTTACGGTTAGCGTTAGGGTTAGGGGAAGGGTTAGGTTTAGGATTCGGTTTAGGGTCAAGGTTAGGGTTAGGGTTAAAATTTGATTTAGAGGTTAGAGTTAGGGTTAGGGATAGAGTTAGTGTTAGGATTAGGGCTAGTGTTAGGGTTTGAGTAAGGGTTAGATTTAACATTAGGTATAGTGTTAGGGTTAGGGTAGGGTTAATGTTAGGGTTAGGGTTAGAGTTAGTGCTAGGTCTTGCCAGAATAATCTGATCACCTTGTATGACCAAGTGACTAAACTCTGTGGATGCATCTGCAGAAGCATCTCCTTTTCCTGCTGCATCTGCTGCTCAATCATCTACGGATGCACCTAGTGCTTCTGCATTTCAGCTGCATATCCTGTTGAAGGCATATGCGGCTGCATCTCCTCTGAATCTCCTGTTGCACTTCCTGCTGTAACTGCTGATGCTTATGTTGCTATTTCATCTCCTGCTTCATCTCCTGCTGAATCTTCTTCTGCAGAATCTCCTCCAGCATCTACTGCTACAATTCCTGCTGATGTATCTCCTGCTGCATCTCCTACTGCATCCCCTGCTGCTGAATCTCCTTCAATATCTCCTGCTGTATCACCTGCTGCATTTTCTACTGAATCTCCTGCTGCAGAATCTGCTGATGCATTTCCTGCTGATGCATCTCCTGCTCAATCTCCTGCTGCTGCAACTCCTGCTGAATCTGCTGCTGCTTCTGGTGTGGCTGCATATTTATTTACTGCATATCCTGCTGCTGCATCACCGGCTGCTGCATCTCGTTCTGCTACATCTCCTTCTGCATCTCCTGCTACAGCATCTCCTGCTGTATCTGCTGAATTTGCCGTTGAATCTGCTGCTGCTTCATCTCCTGATGCATCTGATGATAATTTCTCTCTTGCTGCATTTACGGCGGCTGCATCTCCTGCTATATTTCCTACTGCTGCAACTTCTTTACTTCATCTACTACTCTGCACTTCCTGCTGCTGCATCACCTCCTTCTGCATCTCCGGCTGAATCGCCTGTAGCGTCTCCTGCTTCTTCATCCCCTGCTGCTACATCTCCTAGTGCATATGATGCTGCTGCATCTGCTGTTACTTCTGCTGCTGCTGCATTCCCTGCTGCATCTCCTGCTGCTGCAGCTCCTTCTGCACCTTCTGTGTCTCCTGCTACTACATCCCCTGCTGCTGCATTTCCTGCTTCATCTCCTGATGCTGCAACTCCATCTGCATCTTCTGCCAATGCATCTCCTGCAGAATCTGCTGCTGCTGCATCTCCTGTTGCATCTGCTTCTGATGCATCTGCGGATACATCTCTGCTGCTGCATCTCTTGCTGCATTTCCTGCTTCATCTGCTAATGCATCTGTGGCTGCTCTATGTCCTGCTATATCTCGTCATCTTTACATCCTGCTGCATCTGCTGAAGTTTCTCTTCCTATTGCTTCTCCTGCTGAATCTGCATTTCCTGCTGCATCTGCTTCTGCACCTCCTGCTGCTGCATCTCCTGCTGAATTAGCTGCTGCTGCATCTGCTTCTACATGTACGTTATAACTTTCTATGTTTGCTACATCATCTCCTGGTATATCTGCTAATGAACATCTCCTGCTGCATTTCTTGCTTCATCTTCAACTGATGCATCTGTGGCTTCATCACCTCATATGTCATCTCCTGCTGCATCTGCTCCTGATGGAGTATCTGCTGATCCTGCATCTACTGCTGCATTTCCGGCTGCATCTGCTGCTGCTCTGCTGCTGCTTCATCTCCTGCCAAATCTCCTGCTACATATCCTGCTGCTACACCTCCTAATGCATCTCATGATAATGCTTCATCTCCTGCTACTGCATCTCCTGCTGCACCTACTGCTGGTGCATTGTCTGCTGCATTTTCTGCTGCTGCATTGTCTGCTGCATCTCTTGCTGATGGTTCTGATGCAGCATCTCTTGCTCTTGCATCTCCTGCTGCATCTCCTCCTGCTGCATATCCTGCTTCTCTATATACTGCTGCCTATCCTGCTACTGCATCTCCTGCTGCTGAATCTCTTTCTCTATCTCCTTCTTCTGAAACTCCTGCTGCTCTATTACCTTCTGCATCGACTCCTGCTGCATGTCCTGCTGCTGCATCGACTCCTGCTGCATCTGCTTCTGCATCTCATTCTACAGAATCTCCTGCTAAATCTGCATCTCCTTCTGCTGAATCTCCTCCTGAATCTCCGGCGGCAGCTCATGCTGCTACATATCCTGCTACATCTCCTGACGTATCTCCTTTGGAATATGCATCTCCTGCTGCTTCTCCTGCTGCTGAATTTCCTTCTGCTGAATCTCCTGCTTCTTAATCTGCTGCTGAATCTCCTGCTGCTGCATCTGCTGCATCATCGCCTCTTTCTCCATAACCTGCTGTATCTCCAGATGCTGCATCATATCATGCTGCGGCAGATGTTGAAAATCTCTTCCTACTGCATCTTCTGCTGAATCTTCATTTCCTGCTGCATCTGCTTCTGCATCTCCTGCTGCTGCTGCGTCTCCTGCTGCTTCTCCTGCTGCTGCATCAGTTGCTGCTGAATCTCCTGATGAATCTCCTGCGGCGTCTCATGCTTCTACATATCATGCTGAATCTCCTGCTGCCGAATCTCCTCATTCCTCTGCTGCTACTGCATCTCCTACAGCCGCATCACCTTCTGCATGTGCTGCTGCAGCGTCTCCTAATGCTGCATCTCCTGTTGATGCATCTGCTGGTGCTGCACCTGCTGCAACATCTGCTTCTGCATCTCCTGCTGCTGCATCTCCGTCTGAATCTCTTGGTGCTGCATTTCCTGCTGATGCATATTCTGCTTCAACTCCTGCTGCTGCACCACCTTCTGCATCTATTCCTGTTGTATTTCCTGCTGCTGCATCTCCGTCTGAATCTCTTGGTGCTGCATCTCTTGCTGATGCATCTCCTGCTGCATCTCCTGCTTCTGCATCTACTTCTTCTGCATCTCCGGCTCCAGCATCTCCTGCTGAATCAATTGCTGCTGCATCCCTTACTCATCTCCTACTGCTGCATATACTGCTGCATCTGGTGCTGCTGTACCTCCTCCTGCTGCATTTCCTCTTGCATACCCTCCTGCTGCACCTCCCGCTTAATCTCCTCCTTCTGCATTTCCTGTCCCATCTCCTCCTGCTGCATCTCCTGCTGAATCTCCTGCTTCATCTCCTGCTGCTGCATCTCCTTCTGCTACATCTCCTTCTGCATCTCCTAAAACAACATCTTCTGCAGTATCTTCTGCTTCTGCATCTCCTGATACATCCCCTGCTGCTTCGTCTCATCCTGCTGCATCTCAGGCTGCAATATCTCCTGCTGGTTCATATCCTGCTACTGCATCTCCTAATGAATCTCCTGCTGCTTCATCTCTTGATCCATATCCTGCTGCTGCATCTCCTGTTTCTGCATCTCCTTTTGCTTCGTCTGCTGCTACATCTGCTCAATCTCATGTTGCACCTTCTATTGAAGGATCTCCTGCGTCATCTCCTTCTGCTGCATATCTTGCTGCTTCATCTCCTGCTGCATCTCCCTGAGCGTCACCTGCTGCATCTCCTTCTGCATCACCTGCCGTATCTCCTGCTCCTGCATATTCATCTGCATTCCCTGCTGCACCTCTTTCCTCTTGCATCTCCTGCTGCATCTCTTGCTGCTGCATTACCTGCTCTATCTCCTCCGAATGCATCTCCTGCTGCTGCATATCCTGCTTCTGTATATACTGCTGCCTTTCCTGCTGCTGCATCTCCTGCTGCTGAATCTCTTTCTGCATCTCCTTTTTCTGAATCTCCTGCTGCTCTATTACCTTCTGCATCGATTCCGGCTGCATGTCCTGCTGATGCATCTCCTGCTCTTGCATCTCCTTCTGCTTTATCTCCTCCTGAATCTCTGGCGGCAGCTCATGCTGCTACATATCCTGCTACATCTCCTGACGTATCTCCTTCGGAATATGCATCTCCTTCTGCTTCTCCTGCTGCTGAATCTACTGCTGCTGCGTCTGCTCCTGCTGAATCTCCTGCGGCTGCGGCTGCTGCATCGTCTCCTCGTTCTCCATAACCTGCTGTATCTCCTGTCGTTGCATCATGTCATGCTGCTGCATATGTTGAAGAATCTCTTCCTACTGCATCTTCTGCTGAATCTTCATTTCCTGCTGCATCTGCTTCTGCATCTCCTGCTGCTGCTGCCTCTCCTGCTGCTTCTCCTTCTGAATATGCATCTCCTGATGCATCTCCAGCTGCTGCCACTCCTACTGCAGCGTTTGCTTCTGCATCTCCTGCTGCACCTCTAGCTGCTGAATCTCCTGATGGCGTGTTTACTGCTGAATATCTTTTGTCTGCTGCTGAATCTCCTGCTTCTGAATCTCCTGCTGCATCTGCTGCTGCTACATCTCCTACTGCTGCATCTGCTGGTGCTGCACCTGCTGCAACATCTGCTTCAGCCTCTCCTTCTGCTGCACCTCCTGCTGAATCTCCGTCTTAATCTCATGGTGCTGCATTTCCTGCTGATGCATATTCTGCCTCAACTCCTGCTGCTTCAAATCCTCCTGCTGCATCTCCTGCTGCTGCATCTGCTGATATTGCATGTGCTGCTGCACCTCCTGCTGTATCTCTTGGTGCTGCATCTTCTGCTGTTGCATCTCCTGCTTCGTCTCATTATGACTTAACTGCCACTATTGAGGTGCTTTAGGGAAATCGAATAACGCCCACAGGGAAGATGCTAGCATGGAAAGCTGCTGCTTCTGAATGTCTTCTCTTAAAGCGCTTTCACTGCAAAGCGAGACTTGTAAGAAGTTTGAGTATACGCTTGTGTACTTTAACATCAGAACGGCTATTAAAGTGTCACTTGAAAGTAGCAGAGCGTTCAGCTCAAATACCGCAGGGAAGAAGCTACGATGAAATGGTGGCTCTCGTTAGAGTCTTCTCTGGAAATGCTTTCAGTGCAAGCTGCAAAGCATTAGCAGAGCGTTCAGCTCAAATACCGCAGGGAAGAAGCTACGATGAAATGGTGGCTCTCGTTAGAGTCTTCTCTGGAAACGCTTTCAGTGCAAGCTGCAAAGCATGACTAACAGAACGTTTTAGTATAGGGTACTGAATTGTGACTTATGAAGGTGCTTTCTGATAAGTGAGTAACTGACGCAGTGAAGATGCTAGCGTGGAATACTGCTGCTACTGAATGTCTTCTCTTAGAGCGCTTTCACTGCAAAGCAAAACTTGTAGAACTTTCAGTCTAGGCTTGTACACTGCAGCATCAGAATGGCTATTAAAGCATCACTTCAAAAATCTTTAGCGCTTTCACTGCAAGGCAAGACTTGTAGAACTTTCAGTCTAGGCTCGTGTACTGCATCATCACAATGGCTATTAAAGCGTCACTGCAAAATTTGAAAACGTTTAGAAAAAGTACCGCAAGGGCGCTGCTACGATCAAATGCTCTCGTTAGAATCTTCTCTGGATGCGCTTTCACTGCAAGCTGCAAAGCACGTCTAACAAAACGTTTAGTATTGATTACGGAATTATGATTTAACTATTGAGAAGCTTTAGGAAAAGTGATTAAAGCCCGTATGGAAGATGCTAGCATGGAATGCTGCTGCTTCTGAATGTCTTCTCTTATAGCGCTTTCACTGCAAAGAAAGACTTGTAGAACTTTCAGTCTAGGCTCGTGTCCTGTAACATAAGAATGGGTATTAAAGCGTCACTTCAAAATTTCAAATCATTCAGCACAAGTACTGCAGGGAAGCTGCTACGATCACATGCTGGCTCTCATTAATCTTCTCTGGAAGCGCTTTCACTGCAAGCTGCAAAGCACGACTAACACAAAATATTAGTATAGGGTACCGAACAGTTACTTTACTTCGCCGAATAACGAGCTTTAGGAACAGTGAACATCGGCTGCAGGGAAGATGATAGTATGGAATGCTGCTGCTTCTGAATGTCTTCTCTTATAGCACTTTCACTGCAAAGTACGACTTCTAAAAGTTTCATTCTAGTCTTCTGAAGTATATCATCAGCTAGTAAAGTGTCGCTTCAAAATTTCAGAGCGTTCAGCACAAGTACAGCAAGGGAAGCTTCTACCATCAAATGCTGGTTCTCGTTAGAGTTTTCTCTTCTAGCGCTTTCGCTGCAGGCTGTGAAGCACGACTAACACATTTTAGTTTAGGGTAATGAATTGTGACTTAACTGCGCCTGTTAACGCGCTTATGGAAAAGTAAGTATTTCAGGCAGTGCAGATGCTGGCCTGAAACTACACCGCTTATTAATGTTTTCTCTTATAGCGCTGTTACTGCAAAAGACGACTTGTAGAACTTTCACTCTAGGCTTATGAGCTGTAAGATCAGAATGGCTATTAAAGCCTCATTTCAAGATTTGAGATCGTTCAGCACAAGTACCGCAGGGAACCTGCTACCATCAAAATTTGCCTCTCTATAGGATCCTTTCATGAAGCGCTGTCACTGCCAGGCGCAAAGCACGAAAAAAGCATCTTTTTCGCGCAGGCTGGTTATTAGCTACTTAATAACGGCTAATAACGCTCTTTAGGAAAAGAGAATATCTCCAGCAGGGAAGATGTTAGCATGGAATGCTTCTGCTTCTGTATGTCTTCTCCTAGAGCTCAATCACTGCAAACCAAGATTTATCGAACTTTCCGTCTAGGATAGTGATCTGTAACATTAGCATGGCTAGTAAGGCTTCACTTGAAGATTTGAAAGCGTTCAACAGAAATACCCCTGGGAAGTTGCTAGCATCAGATGGTGTCTCTCGTTAGAGTCTTCTCTGGAAGCACTTTCACTGAGAGGTGCAAAACACGATTAACAATGTGTTTAAGTGTAGGTTAAAGAATAGTGACATAAGAGCGACTAATAACGAGCTTTAGAAAAGTGACTACCTCCAACAGCGAAGATGTTAGCACGGAATGCTGCTGCTTCCGAATGTCGTCTCTTATAGCACAACTACCGAGGGAATGCTGAAACCATCAAATGGTGTCTCTCGTTAGAATCTTTTCTGGAAGCGCTTTCACTGCAAGCTGCAAACACGACTAAAAGAACTTATTAGCATAGGCTAGTGAATAGGGACTTAACACCGTCTATTATGGAGTTTTAGTAAAAATTGTCTTCTCCAGTAGGGAAGATGCTAGCATTGAATGCTTCTGCTTGTGGATGTAGTCTCTTAGAGCGCTTTCACTGCAAAGCACGACTTGTAGAACTATCAGGGATATTTCTGCTAAACGCTTTAAAATCTTCAAGTGAAGCCTTACTAGCCATGCTGAAGTTACTGTTCACTAGTCTAGACGGAAAGTTCTACAAGTCGTGCTCTGCAGTGATTGCACTCTAAGAGAATACATCCACAAGCAGAAGCATTCTAGGCAAACATCTTCCCTGCTGGAGATCTTCTCTTTTCCTAAAGGGCGTTATTAGGCGTTATTAAGTAGCTAATAACTAACTAGCCTCCGCGAAAACGTTGCGTTTTTCGTGCTTTGCGGCTGACAGTGAAAGCGCTTCATAAAGATACTAACGAGAGCCAGATTTTGATAGTAGCAGCTTCCGTGCGGTACTTGAGCAGAAATCTCTAAAATCTTGACGTGATGCCTCAATAGCTATGCTGATGTTACTTTTCACAAGCCTAGAGAGAAAGTTCGACAAGTAGTGCTTTGTAGTTGTAGCGCTTAAAGAGAACACGTTCATAAGCGGAATCATTCCATGCTAGCATCGTCCTTGCTGGAGATATTAACTCCAACTATAGCGACATAATAGGCGTTTTAAAGTCACTATTAACAAGCCTGAACTAAAACATTCTTTTAGTCGTGTTTGCAACTTGCAGTAAAAGTCTACCCAGGAAGACTCTAATGTGAGCCTGTATTGGATGGTAGCATCTTCCCTGCGGTACTTATGCCGAATGCTCTGAAATTTTGACGTGACGCCTTCGTAGCTATTTTGATGTTACCGAGAATGAAAGTTCTACAAGTCTCCCTTTCCAGTGAAACCGCTATAAGGGAAGACATTCAGAAGCAGCAGCATTCCGTGCTAACATCTTCGCTGTTGGAGGTAGTCACTTTTCCAAAAGCTCGTTAGTAGTCACTGTTATGTCACTATTCTTTAACCTACACTTAAACGCAGTTAATCGTGTTTTGCACCTCTCAGTGAAAGTGCTTCCAGAGAAGACTCTAACGAGAGACACCATCTGATGCTAGCAACTTACCGAGGGTAGTTTTGCTAAACGCTTTCAAATCTTCAAGTAAGCTTTACTAGCCATGCTGATGTTAGAGTTCACTAGCCTAGACAGAAAGTTCGATAATCAGGATATGCAGCAGCAGGAGATGCAGTCGGAGGAGATAGAGCAGGTAATGCAGCAGCAAGAGATGCAGCAGGAGATGCAAGAGGAAAGAGCTGCAGCAGGGAATGCAGATGAATATGCAGGAGCAGGAGATACAGCAGGTTTGCAGTGATTGCGCTCTAAGAGAAGACATACAGAAGCAGAAGCATTCCATGCTAACATCTTCCCTGCACGAGATATTCTCTTTTCCTAAAGAGCGTTATTAGCCGTTATTAAGTAGCTAATAACTAGCCTGCGCGAAAAGGTTGCGTTTTTCGTGCTTTGCGCCTGGCAGTGACAGCGCTTCATGAAAGGATCCTATAGAGAGGCAAAATTTGATGGTAGCAGGTTCCCTGCGGTACTTGTGCTGAACCATCTCAAATCTTGAAATGAGGCTTTAATAGCCATTCTGATCTTACAGCTCATAAGCCTAGAGTGAAAGTTCTACAAGTCGTCTTTTGCAGTAACAGCGCTCTAAGAGAAAACATTAATAAGCGGTGTAGTTTCAGGCCAGCATCTGCACTGCCTGAAATGCTTACTTTTCCATAAGCGCGTTAACAGGCGCAGTTAAGTCACAATTTATTACCCTAAACTAAAATGTGTTAGTCGTGCTTCACAGCCTGCAGCGAAAGCGCTAGAAGACTCTAACGAGAACCAGCATTTGATGGTAGAAGCATCCCTGCAGTACTTGTGCTGAACGCTCTGAAATTTTGAAGCGACACTTTACTAGCTGATGATATACTTCAGAAGACTAGAATGAAACTTCTAGAAGTCGTACTTTGCAGTGAAAGCACTATAAGAGAAGACATTCAGAAGCAGCAGCATTCCATACTACCATCTTCCCTGCAGCCGATGTTCACAGTTCCTAAAGCACGTTATTCGGCGAAATAAAGTAACTGTTCGGTAGCCTATACTAATATTTTGTGTTAGTCGTGCTTTGCAGCTTGTAGTGAAAGCGCTTCCAGAGAAGACTAACGAGAGCTAGCATGTGATCGTAGCAGCTTCCCTGCCGTACTTGTGCTGAACGATTTGAAATTTTGAAGTGACGCTTTAATACCCATTCTTATGTTACAGGACACGAGCCTAGACTGCAAGTTCTACAAGTCTTTCTTTGCAGTGAAAGCGCTATAAGAAAAGACATTCAGAAGCAGCAGCATTCCATGCTAGCATCTTCCATACGGGCTTTACTCACTTTTCCTAAAGCTACTCCATAGTTAAATCACAATTCCGTAATCAATACTAAACGTTTTGTTAGACGTGCGTTTTCAAATTTTGCAGTGACGCTTTAATAGCCATTGTGATGCTGCAGTACACGAGCCTAGACTGAAAGTTCTACAAGTCTTGCCTTGCAGTGAAAGCGCTAAAGATTTTTGAAGTGATGCTTTAATAGCCATTCTGATGCTGCAGTGTACAAGCCTAGACTGAAAGTTCTACAAGTTTTCCTTTGCACTGAAAGCGCACTAAGAGAAGACATTCAGTAGCAGCAGTATTCCACGCTAGCATCTTCACTGCGTCAGTTACTTATCAGAAAGCACCTTCATAAGTCACAATTCAGTACCCTATACTAAAACGTTCTGTTAGTCATGCTTTGCAGCTTGCACTGAAAGCGTTTCCAGAGAAGACTCTAACGAGAGCCAGCATTTCATCGTAGCTTCTTCCCTGCGGTATTTGAGCTGAACGCTCTGCTACTTTCAAGTGACGCTTTAATAGCCGTTCTGATGTTAAAGTACACAAGCGTATACTCAAACTTCTTACAAGTCTCGCTTTGCAGTGAAAGCGCTTTAAGAGAAGACATTCAGAAGCAGCAGCTTTCCATGCTAGCATCTTCCCTGTGGGCGTTATTCGATTTCCCTAAAGCACCTCAATAGTGGCAGTTAAGTCATAATGAGACGAAGCAGGAGATGTAACAGCAGAAGATGTAGCACCAAGAGATACAGCAGGAGGTACAGCAGCACATGCAATATCAGCAGATGCAGCAGCAGGAGATGAAGCAGAATATGCATCAGCAGGAAATGCAGCACCATGAGATTAAGACGGAGATTCAGCAGGAGGTGCAGCGGGAGAGGCTGAAGCAGATGTTGCAGCAGGTGCAGCACCAGCAGATGAAGCAACAGGAGATGTAGCAGTAGGAGATGTAGCAGCAGCAGATGCAGCAGGAGATTCAGAAGCAGGAGATTCAGCAGCAGACAAAAGATATTCAGCAGTACACGCCATCAGGAGATTCAGCAGGAAGAGGTGCAGCATGAGATGCAGAAGCAAACGCTGCAGTAGGAGTGGCAGCAGCAGCACGAGATGCAGAAGCAGATGCAGCAGGAAATGAAGATTCATCAGAAGATGCAGTAGGAAGAGATTCTTCAACATATGCAGCAGCATGACATGATGCAACGACAGGAGATACAGCAGGTTATGCAGAAAGAGGAGATGATGCAGCAGCCGCAGCCGCAGGAGATTCAGAAGGAGCAGACGCAGTAGATTCAGCAGCAGGAGAAGCAGAAGGAGATGCATATTCAGAAGGAGATACGTCAGGAGATGTAGCAGGATATGTAGCAGCATGAGATGCCGCCGGAGATTCGGGAGCAGATTCAGCAGAAGGAGATGCAAGAGCAGGAGATGCATCAGCAGGACATGCAGCCGGAATCGATGCAGAAGGTAATACAGCAACAGGAGATTCAGAAAAAGGAGATGCAGAAAGAGATTCAGCAGCAGGAGATGCAGCAGGAGGAAAGGCAGCAGTATATACAGAAGCAGGATATGCAGCAGCAGGAGATGCAGTCGGAGGAGATAGAGCAGGTAATGCAGCAGCAAGAGATGCAGCAGGAGATGCAAGAGCAAGAGATGCTGCATCAGACCCATCAGCAGGAGATGTAGCAGCAGAAGATGCAGAAGGAAATGCAGCAGCAGTAGGTGCAGCAGGAGATGCAGTAGCAGGAGATGAAGCATTATCATGAGATGCATTAGGAGGTGCAGCAGCAGGAAATGTAGCAGGAGATTTGGCAGGAGATGAAGCAGCAGCAGAGCAGCAGCAGATGCAGCGGGAAATGCAGCAGTAGATGCAGGATCAGCAGATACTGCAGCAGGAAATACTGCAGCAGATGCAGCAGGAGATGCAAGAGGAAAGAGCTGCAGCAGGGAATGCAGATGAATATGCAGGAGCAGGAGATACAGCAGGTGATGCAGAAGGAGATGCAGCAGGTGACGCTCAGGGAGATGCAGCAGGAGATGAAGCAGCAAGATATGCAGCAGAAGGAGATGACACAGGAGGTGCTTCAATAGTAGGTGCATCATCAGACAGAGCAGGAGATGCAGCAGCAGACGAAGCAAAAGGAGATGCAGAAACAGGAGTTGCAGCAGCAGGACATGGATCAAGAGATGAAGCAGCAGGAGATTCATTAGGAGATGCAGTAGCAGGATATGAAACAGCAAGAGCTATAGCAGCCTGAGATGCAGTAGCAGCAGAAGTAACAGGAGATGCAGCAGCATCATATGCACTAGGAGATGTAGCAGCAGGAGATGAAGAAGCAGAAGATGCTACAGGCGGTTCAGATGGAGATGTAGAAGGAGGAGATGCAATAGCAGGAGGTGCAGCGTAGTAGGTGAAGAGCAGCAGAAGGAAATATAGCAGGAGATTCATCATGAAGAAAGAGAGAAGGCAGCACCAGATACAGCATCAGATGCAGCATCAGGAGATGCTGCAGCAGGAGATCTATCAGGAGATGCAGCAGTAGATGAAGCAGCAGCAGATGCAGCAGTAGGGTATTCATAAAGACCTTCAGCATAAAATGCAGATGAATATGCAGGAGCAGGAGATACAGCAGGAGATGCAGAACGAGATGAAGCAGCAAATTATGCAGAAGAAGGAGATGACGCAGGAGATCCTTCAATAGAAGGTGCAACATGAGATTGAGCAGATGTGGCAGCAGACGAAGCAAAAGGAGATGCAGAAACAGGAGATGCAGGAGCAGGATATGGATCTAGAGAAGAAGCAGCAGGAGATTCATTAGGAGATGCAGTAGCAGGATATGAACCAGCAGGAAATATTGCAGCCTGAGATGCAGCAGGATGAGACAAAGCAGCAGGGGATGTATCAGGAGATGCAGAAGCAGAAGATACTACAGGAGATGTTGTTTTAGGAGATGCAGAAGGAGATGTAGCAGAAGGAGATGCAGCAGCAGGAGATGAAGCAGGAGATTCAGCAGGAGATGCAGCAGGAGGAGATGGGACAGGAAATGCAGAAGGAGGAGCTTAAGCGGGAGGTGCAGCAGGAGGGTATGCAAGAGGAAATGCAGCAGGAGGAGGTACAGCAGCACCAGATGCAGCAGTATATGCAGCAGTAGGAGATGAGTAAGGGATGCAGCAGCAATTGATTCAGCAGAAGATGCTGGAGCCGGAGATGCAGAAGAAGTAGATGCAGAAGCAGATGCAGCAGGAGATGCATCAGCAAGAGATGCAGCACCAAGAGATTCAGACGGAGATGCAGCAGCAGGAAATACAACAGGAATAGATGCAGAAGGTGGTGCAGCAGCAGGAGTTGAAGCAGAATATGCGTCAGCAGGAAATGCAGCACCAAGAGATTCAGACGGAGATGCAGCAGCAGGAGATGCAGAAGCAGATGTTGCAGCAGGTGCAGCACCAGCACATGCATCAACAGGAGATGCAGCATTAGGAGACGCTGCAGCAGCACATGCAGAAGGTGACGCGGCTGTAGGAGATGCAGTAGCAGCAGAGGCATCAGGAGATTCAGCAGCAGGAGATTCAGCATGATATGTAGAAGCATGGGATTCCGCAGGAGATTCATCAGGAGATTCATCAGCAACTGATGCAGCAGCAGGAGAAGCAGCAGGAGACGCAGCAGCAGCAGGAGATGCAGAAGCAGATGCAGCAGGAAATGAAGATTCATCAGAAGATGCAGTAGGAAGAGATTTTCAACATCTGCCGCAGCATGATATGATGCAGCAAATGGAGATACAGCAGGTTATGGAGAAAGAGGTGATGATGCAGCAGATTCAGCAGCAGGAGATTAAGAAGCAGGAGATTCAGCAGAAGGAAATTCAGCAGCAGGAGAAGCAGATTTAGCAGGAGATTCTGTAGAAGGAGATGCAGAAGGAGATGCAGCAGGAGTCGATGCAGCAGCAGGACATGCAGCAGGAGTCGATGCAGAAGGTAATAGAGCAGCAGGAGTTTCAGAAGAAGGAGATAGAGAAAGAGATTCAGCAGCACGAGATGCAGTAGCAGGATAGGCAGCAGTATATAGAGAAGCAGGATATGCAGCAGGAGGAGATGCAGTAGGAGGAAATCGAGTAGGTAATGCAGCAGCAGGACATGCAGCAGGAGATGCAAGAGCAAGAGATGCTGCATCAGAACCATCAGCAAGAGATGCAGCAGACAATGCAGCAGCAGTAGGTGCAGCAGGAGATGCAGTAGCAGGAGATGAAGCATTATCATGAGATGCATTAGGAGGTGTAGCAGCAGGATATGTAGCAGGAGATATGGCAGGAGATGAAGCAGCAGCAGAGCAGCAGCAGATGCAGCCGGAAATGAAGCAGTAGATGCAGGATCAGCAGATACTGCATCAGGAGCAGATGCAGCAGGAGATGACATATGAGGTGATGAAGCCACAGATGCATCAGTTGAAGATGAAGCAAGAAATGCAGCAGCAGGATGTTCATTAGCAGATATACCAGGAGATGATGTAGCAAACATAGAAAGTTATAACGTACATGTAGAAGCAGATGCAGCAGCAGCTAATTCAGCAGGAGATGCAGCAGCAGGAGATGCAGAAGCAGATGCAGCATGAAATGCAGATTCAGCAGGAGAAGCAATAGGAAGAGAATCTTCAGCAGATGCAGCAGGATGTGAAGGATGACGAGATATAGCAGGACATAGAGCAGCAGCAGATGCATCAGCAGACGAAGCAGGCAATGCAGCAAGAGATGCAGCAGCAGAGATGTATCCGCAGATGCATCAGAAGCAGATGCAACAGGAGATGCAGCAGCAGCAGATTCTGCAGGAGATGCATTGGGAGAAGATGCAGATGGAGTTGCAGCATCAGGAGATGAAGAAGGAAATGCAGCAGCAGGGGATGTAGTAGCAGGAGACACAGAAGGTGCAGAAGGAGCTGCAGCATCAGGAGCTGCAGCAGGGAATGCAGCAGCAGCAGAAGTAACAGGAGATGCAGCATCATCATATGCACTAGGAGATGTAGCAGCAGGAGATGAAGAAGCAGGAGCTGCTACAGGCGATTCAGCCGGAGATGCTGAAGGAGGAGATGCAGCAGCAGGAGATGCATAGTAGTTGATGAAGTAAAGAAGATGCAGCAGAAGGAAATATAGCAGGAGATGCAGCCGCAGTAAATGCATCAAGAGAGAAAGTAGCATCAGATGCAGCATCAGATGCAGTAGCAGGAGATATAGAAGCTGGAGATCTATCAGGAGATGCAGCAGTAGATGAAGCAGCAGCAGATGCAGCAGCAAATTCAGCAGATGCAGCAGTAGTAGAATCATAAAGAGCTGCAGCAGGAAATGCTGATGAATATGCAGGAGCAGGAGATACAGCAGGAGATGTATCTGCAGGTGATGCAGAGGAGAAGCAGCAGGTGACGCTCAAGGAGATGCAGAACGAGATGAAGCAGCAAGATATGCAGCAGAAAGAGATGATGCAGGAGATGCTTCAATAGAAGGTGCAACATGAGATACAGCAGGAGATGCAGCAGCAGACGAAGCAAAAGGAGATGCAGAAACAGGAGATGCAGCAGCACGACATGGATCAAGAGATGAAGCAGCAGGAGATTCATTTGGAGATGCAGTAGCAGGATATGAAAGAGCAGGAGATATAGCAGCAGGAGATGCAGCCTGAGATGCAGCAGGATGAGATGAAGCAGCAGGGGATGTATCAGGAGATGCAGAAGCAGCAGATACTGCAGGAGATGCTGTAGCAGGAGATGCTGTAGAAGGAGACGTAGCAGAAGGAGATGCAGCAGCAGGAGATGCAGCAGGAGATGTAACAGAACGAGATGCAGCAGCAGGAGATGCAGCAGCAAGAGATGCAGCAGGAGATGTAACAGAAGGAGATGCAGCAGCAGGAGATGCAGCAACAGGAGATGCAGCAGGTGATGCAACAGGAGGAGATGGGTCAGGAGATGCAGAAGGAGGAGATTCAGCAGGAGATGCAGCAGGAGGAGATGCAACAGGAGATGAATCAGGAGGAGGTACAGCAACATCAGATGCAGCAGTATATGCAGCAGAAGGAGATGAATAAGAGATGCAGCAGCAATTGATTCAGCAGGAGATGCTGGAGCCGGAGATACAGAAGAAGTAGATGGAGAAGCAGGAGATGCAGCAGGACATGCATCAGCAGGAGATGCAGCAAAACATACATCAGCAGGAGACACAGCAGCAAGATATGAGGCAGCAGAAGCACCAGCAGCAAAAGCAGCAGCAGATGCAGCAGCAAAGGATGCAGGATGAGATGCAGCAAGAATTGCATCAGCATGGAGATGCTGCTGGAAATTCAGTAGGATATGCAACAGCAAGCGATTTGGCAACAGCAGATGCAGCAGGATATGCAGCAGCAGCTGCAGCTGCATGAGGTGTATCAGCAGGAGATGTAGCAAGAGATGCATATTCAGCAGGTGGTGCACCAGGATATGCAGCAGCAGATTCAGCAGAAGGAAATGCAGCAGGAAATCAGCTGGAGATGCAGCAGCAGGAGATGCAGGAAAAGAAGATGAAGGCGAACCAGAGGCAGCAGCAGATTCAGCAGTAGTTGCAGCAGCAGAGATGAAGAGGGAGGAGATTCAGCAGAAGATGAAGAGGCAGGAGATTCAGCAGGAGATGCATCAGCAGGAAATGCATCAGCAGATTGTGCAGCAGGAAATTCCGTAGGAGATTTTGCAGCAGGAGATTCAGTAGAAAATGCAGCAGGAGACGCAGCAGGAGATATTGAAGGAGATTCAGCAGCAGGCGATGCAGTAGGAGATGCAGCAGGAAAGGCATCAGCAGGAATTGTAGCAGGAGATGCTGGAGGAGATTCTGCAGAAGAAGATTCAGCAGGAGATGAAGCAGGAGATGAAATAGCAACATATGCATCAGCAGTTACAGCAGGAAGGGCAACAGGAGATTGAGCAGGAGATGAAGCCGCAGATGCCTTCAACAGGATATGCAGCTGAAATGCAGAAGTACTAGATGCATCCGTAGAAGATTGAGCATCAGATGCAGCAGGAAATGGAGATACATCTGCAGATTCATCCACAGATGCATGAGCAGAGGATGCAGCAGCAGGAGATGCTGGAGGACACCAAGTGGCAGAAGATGTAGCAGCAGGAATTGTAGCAGAATATGCAGCAGTACATGAATCTTCAGCACATACAGCAGCAGATTAAGAATATGCAGTAGCCAGAAATGCAGCAGAAGATGCAGCAAGAGGAGATGCAGCAGCAGGAGATGCAGGCAGCAGACGAAAGGGGAGAAGCAGATTCAGCAGCAGACGAAGTAACAGGAGATGCAGCAGCAGATGAAGTAGCCCGAGTTGCAGCAGCCGATGCAATAGCAGGAGATGCAGCAATATGTGAAGCAGCACCAGATGCAGCAGCATATGCTGAAGATGTAGTAGGAGGAGATTAAGCAGGAGATCCAGCAGGAAGAGATACAGCAGGATATGCAGAAAAAGATAAAGCAGAAAGAGATGCATCAGGAAATACAGCAGCAGGATATGCATCAGCAGGAAATGCAGCAGAACATGCACTAGCAGAAGATGCAGCAGGAGATGGAGAAGGAGATGCAGAAAGAGATATAGAAGGAGATTCAGTAGCAGGAGATTCAGTAGAAAATGCAGCAGGAGATACATCAGCAGGAATTGTAGCAGGAGATGCTGGACGAGATTCTGCAGAAGAAGATTCAGTAGGAGATGCAGCAGGAGATGAATTAGCAACATAGGCATCCTCAGTTACAGCAGGAATTACAGCAGGAGATTCAGCAGGAGATGTAGCAACAGGAGATGCAGCCGCAGATGCCTTCAAGAGGATATGCAGCTGAAATGCAGAAGCACTAGATGCATCCGTAGAAGATTGAGCAGCAGATGCAGCATGAAATGGAGATGCTTCTGGAGATGATCTGCAGATGCATCCGCAGAGTTTGCAGCAGGAGATGAAGCAGCAGGAGATGCAGGAGGACAACAAGTAGAAGGAGATGCAGCAGCAGCAAATGTAGCAGGAGATGCAGCAGTCCATGAAGCATCAGGAAATAGAGCAGCATATTAAGCAGCAGCAAGAAATGCAGCAAAATATGCAGAAAGAGGTAATGCAGCAGGTGATGCATCAGAAAGTGATGCAGCTGCAGCTGCAGAGGCAGCAGATGAAGCAGCAATAGATGCAGCAGCAGATGCATCAGGAGATGCTGATTCAGTAGGAGATGTAGCAGCAGAAGATGCTGCAGCAGATGATGCAGCAGGAGATGCAGCAGAAGGAAATGCAGCAAGATATGATGCAGGAGGAAATGCAGTAAGATATGAAGCAGGAGATGCAGCAGCAGGAGATGCAGCAGGGGATGCATATTCAGCAGTAGATTCAGCAGAAACTTCAGAAGGAGATGCAGCAGAATGAGATTTAGCAGGAGATGCAGCAGTAGATGAAGCAGCAGCATAGGCAACAGCAGATGCACCAGATGGAGCAGAAAGAGATGCAGCAGGGGATGGAGCAGCAGATGCAACGGGAAATGACGCATGAGGAGATGCATCAGGAGATGCATCCGCAGATGCATGAGCAGAGGATGCATCAGGAGATGTAGCAGCAGGAGATACAGGAGCAGGTGATGCCGCAGGAGATGCAACCTCCGAAGATGCAGCACCAAGAGATGCAGCAGGAGATGCAGAAGCACATGCAGTATCAGCAGATGCAGCAGCAGGAGATGCAGCAGCCGGAAATACAACAGGAATAGATGCAGAAGGTAATGCAGCAGCAGGAGTTGAAGCAGAATATGCAGCAGCATGAGATGCAGCACCAAGAGATTCAGACGGAGATGCAGCAGGAGGTGCAGAAGCAGGAGATGCAGAAGCAGATGTTGCAGCAGGTGCAGCACCAGCATAGGTAGCAACAGGATATGAAGCAGAAGGAGATGCTGCAGCAGCACATGTACAAGGTAATGCAGCAGCAGCAGATGCAGCAGGAGATTCAGCAGCAGGAGATTCAGCATGATATGTAGAAGCATGAGATGCCGCATGAGATTCATCATGAGATTCAGCAGAAACTGATGCAGCAGCAGGAGAAGCAGCAGGAGACGCAGCAGCAGCAGGAGATGCAGAAGCAAATGCAGCAGGAAATGAAGATTCATTGGAAGATGCAGTAGGAAGAGATTCTTCAACATATGCAGCAGCATGATATGATGCATCAACAGGAGATACAGCAGGTTATGGAGAAAGAGGAGACGATGCAGAAGACGCAGCAGCAGCAGACGCAGCAGGAGGAGATACAGCAGCATCAGATTCAGCAGCAGGAGATGCAGCAGCAGGAGAAGCATATATATAGAAGGAGATACGTCAGGAGATGTAGCAGAATATGTAGCAGCATGAGCTGCCGCTGGAGATTCAGGAGGAAATTCAGCAGAAGGAGATGCAAGTGCAGGAGATGAAGCAGCAGGAGATGCAGAAGCAGATGCAGCAGGAGATTCCTATTTAGCAGGAGATGCATCAGCAGGAGATGCAGAAGCAGATGCAGCAGGAGATTCCTATTTAGCAGGAGATGCATCAGCAGGAGATGCAGAAGTAGATGCAGCAGGAGTCGATGCAGCAGCAGGACATGCAGGAGGAGTCGATGCAGAAGGTATTAGAGCAGCAGGAGGTTAAGAAGGAGATGCAGTAGTAGGAGACGCAGTAGAAGATGATGCAGCCGCAGCAGATGCAGGAGAAGCAGGAGCAGGAGATGAAGAGGCAAGAGATTCAGCAGGAGATGCATCAGCAGGAAATTTAGCAGGAGATTCTGCAGCAGGAAAGACCGTAGGAGAGTCTGCAGCAGGAGATTCAGCGGAAGATTCAGCAGAAGATGCAGCAGGGGATATAGAAGGAGATTCAGCAGCAGGAGATGTAGTAGGAGATGCAGCAGGAGATACATCAGCAGGAGTTGCAGGAGGAGATTCTGCAGAAGAAGATGCAGCAGGAGATACAGCAGGAGATGCATCAGGAGATGAAGTAGCAACATATGCATCAGGGGTTACAGCAGGAAGGGCAAGAGGAGAATCAGCAGGTGATGTAGCAGCAGGAGATGCAGCCGCAGATGCTTTCCGGAAGAAAAGCAGAAGCACTAGATGCATCCGTAGAAGATTGAGCATCAGATGCAGCAGGAAATGGAGATACTTCTGCAGATGCATCTGCAGATGCATGAGCAGAGGATGCATCATGAGATATAGCAGCATCAGTTGCAGCTGGAAATGTAGCATCACCAGAGGCAGAAGCAGATGCAGCAGCAAAGGATGCAGGAGGAGATGCAGCAGGAATTGCATCAGCAGGTGATGCTGCTGGAAATTCAGTAGGATATGCAACAGCAAGAGATTTGGCAACAGCAGATGCAGCAGGATATGCAGCAGCAGATGCAGTTGCATGAGGTGCATCAACAGGAGATGTAGCAGGAGATGCATATTCAGCAGGTGATCCACCAGGAAATGCAGCAGGAGATTCAAGAGAAGGAAATGCAGCAGGAAATCAGCTGGAGATGCAGCAGCAGGAGATGCAGGAAAAGAAGATGCAGCCGCACCAGAGGCAGCAGCAGATTCAGCAGGAATTGCAGCAGCAGGAGATGAAGAGGCAGGAGATTCAGCAGAAGGAGATGAAGAGGCAGGAGATTCAGCAGGAGATGCATCAGCAGGAAATGCATCAGCAGATTGTGCAGCAGGAAATTCCGTAGGAGATTCTGCAGCAGGAGATTCAGTAGAGAAGGCAGCAGGAGATTCAGTAGAAACTGCAGCTGAAGGTAATGCAGCAGCAGGAGTTGAAGCACAATATGCATCAAAGGGAAATGCAGCACCAAAAGATTCAGACGAAGATGCAGCAGGAGATGCAGCAGCAAGAGATGCAGAAGCAGATGTTGCAGCACGTGCAGCACCAGCAGATGCAGCAACAGGAGATGCAGCATTAGGAGATGCTGCAGCAGGAGATGCAGCAGCAGGAGATGCAGCAGGAGTTGCAGCAGGATGAGATGGAACAGGAGATGCAGTAGGAGGAGGTACAACAGCACCAGATGCAGTAGAAGGAGATGAATAAGAGATGCAGCAGCAATTGATGCAGCAGGAGATGCTGGAGCCGCAGATGCAGAAGAAGTAGATACAGAAGCAGGAGATGCAGCAGGACATGCATCAGCAGGAGATACAGCAAAACATACATCAGCAGGAGACACAGCAGCAGGATATGAGGCAGGAGATGCACCAGCAGCAGATGCAGCAACTTACGTAGCAGAAGATGCAGAAGCATATGCTGCAGGAGATACAGCAGCAGATGAAGCAGCAGATGGAGCTGGAGATGTAGCATCACCAGAAGCAGAAGCAGATGCAGCAGCAAAGAATGCAGGATGAGATGCAGCAGGAATTGCATCAGCAGAAGATGCTGCTGGAAATTCAGTAGAATATGCAACAGCAAGAGATTTGGCTACAGCAGATGCATCAGGATATGCATGAGGTGTATCAGCAGGAGATGTGGCAGGAGATGCATATTCAGCAGGTGGTGCACAAGTATATGCAGCAGGAGATTCAACAGAAGGAAATGCAGCCGGAAATCAGCCCGGAGATGCAGCAGCTGGAGATGCAGGAAAAGAAGATGCAGCCGCACCAGAAGCAGCAGCAGATTCAGCAAGAGTTGCAGCAGCAGGAGATGAAGAGGCAAGAGATTCAGCAGAAGATGCAGCAAGAGATGAAGCAGCAGGCTATACAGCAGCAGGAGATGAAGCAGCAGATGCAGCAGCAGGAGATGCAGGAGGACTTCAAGTAGAATGAGATGCAGCAGCAGCAAATGTAGCAGGAGATTCAGCAGTACATGAAGCATCAGAAAATGGAGCAGCAGATTAAGCAGCAGGAGGAAATGCAGCAGAATATGTAGCAGGAGTTGATGCAGCTGTAGCTGCAGAGGCAGCAGATGCGGCAGCAATAGATGCAGCAGCAGATGAAGCAGCAGCATATGCAACAGCAGATGCACCAGATGGAGCAGAAGGAGATGCAGCACGGGATGGAGCAGCAGATGCAACGGGAAATGCTGCATCAGAAGATGCATCCACAGACGCATGAGCAGAGGATGCATCAGGAGATGTAGCAGCAGGAGATACAGGAGCAGATGATGCCGCAGGAGTTGCAGCAGTAAGAAATGCAGCAAGATATGCTGCAAAAGAGATGCAGTAGGATATGAAGCAGGAGATGCAGCAGCAGGAGATGCAGCCGGGGATGCATATTCATCAGTAGATTCAGAAGAAACTTCAGAAGGAGATGCAGCAGTAGGAGATTTAGCAGGAGATGCAGCAGTAGATGAAGCAGTAGCATAGGCAACAGCAGTTGCACCAGATGGAGCAGAAAGAGATGCAGCAGGGGATGGAGCAGCAGATGCAATGGGAAAGGACTCATGAGGAGATGCATCCGCAGATGCATGAGCAGAAGATGCATCAGGAGATGTAGCAGCAGGAGATACAGAAGCAGGAGATGCAGCAGCAGATGCAGCATCAGGAGATGCAGGAGGACATCAAGTCATAGGGGCTGCTCCTGCTTTCTCATTTTCTTCTATATCTCCCGCTGCAACTTCTGCTGCTGCCTCTCCTGGTGCATTGCCTGCTTATGCATCTCCTGCTACATATCCTTCTTCTGCATCTACTGTTGCTACATTTCCTGCTGAATTTGCTGCTGAATCTGCTGCTGCATCCCCTGCTGCTGATTCTCCTGCTTCTGCATATCCTGCTGCTTTCTGGTCTATTTCATCTACTGCTGCTGCATATCCTCCTACATCTTCTGCTGCTACACTTCCTTCTGCTGCATCTGCTACTGCACCTCCTGCTGCATCTCCTTCTGCTGTATCTCCTGCCGAAAATCCTGCTGCATCTCCTACGGCTGCACCTCCTGCAGCTGAATCTGCTGCCGCAGTGCTGTGGTTGCATCTCCTGCTGCTGCATCTCCTGTTGCTGCATCTCCTTCAGAATATCCTGATGATGCAGATGCAGCAGCTGGAGCAGCAGGAGATGCAGAAGGAGATGCAGCAGGAGATGCCCTGCCCCAGCAGGAGATGGAGCAGGAGATACAGCAGCAGGCCAAGCAGCAGTAGATGCAGCAGAGAATGGAGCAACACGAGATTCAGCAGTAGGAGATGGCACAGGAGATGCAGCTGCAGGAGATACAGCAGCAGTCCAAGCAGCAGTAGATGCAGCAGAGAATGGAGCAACACGAGATTCAGCAGTAGGAGATGGCACAGGAGATGCAGCTGCAGGAGATGCAGCAGCAGATACAGCATCAGGAGATGCACGAGGACATCCATCAGCAGGAGATGCAGCAGCAGGAGATGCACCGGGAGTCGAATCTACAGCAGATGCAGCAAAAGATGCAGGAGATTCGGCAGCAGGTGATGCAGCAGGTGATGCAGAATCAGGAGATGCAGCAGCAGGAGATGTGGTATGAAATGCAGAAGCAGGAGATTCAGCAGCCCATGCAGCAGGAGATTCAGCACCTGCAGATGCAGCAGCAGGAGATGAAGTATCAGATGCAGGAGCAGGAAATGCAGCAGAAGGAAATGCAGCAAAAGGAGATGCAGCAGGATTTGCAGCAGAAGGAGATGCAGCAGTAGAAAATACATCAGGAAATGCATCAGAAGTCGCAGCCGCAGGAGATGGAGCAGAAGCAACTGCAGCTGGAAATGCAGCAGCAGGAGATGAAGTATCAGATGCAGGAGCAGGAAATGCAGCAGAAGGAAATGCAGCAAAAGGAGATGCAGCAGGATTTGCAGCAGAAGGAGATGCAGCAGTAGAAAATACATCAGGAAATGCATCAGAAGTCGCAGCCGCAGGAGATGGAGCAGAAGCAACTGCAGCTGGAAATGCAGCAGCAGGAGATGCAGGAGGAGATGCAGCAGCAGGAGATGCAGAAGCAGGAGATCCAGCAAGAAAACACCATTATAAGATGAATCCGCAGATGCAACAGAAGGATATGGAGCAGGAGATGCAGCCGCAAGAGATGGAGCAGGAGATGCAGAAGGAGATGCAGTAACAGGAGATGTAGCAGCAGGATATGCAGCAAGAGACTGAGCAAGAGAAGATCTATCCTGAGATGCAGCAGCAGGAAATGCAGCGGGAGATATAGAAGCAGATGAAGCAGCAGTAGATGCAGCAGGAAGATAGGCATCAGAAGGAGATAAAACAGGAGATGCAAAAGCAGGAAATTTAGCTACAGGAGATGCATTAGGAGATGCAGTAGCAGCAGATACAGCATCAGGAGATGCAGCCGCCGTAGATGCAGGAGCAGATTCAGAAGCAGATTCCGTAAGAGATGCAGCAGCAGGAGATTGATAAGCAAAAGATATAGCAGCAGGAGATGCAGCAGCAGGAAATTCAGGAGGAGATGCAGCAGCAGAAGCAGCAGGTAATGCAGCAGCAGTAGATGAAGTAGGCTTAGAAGCAGCTGTAGATGCAGCAGGGTATGCAAGAGCAGGAGATTCAGCAGCAGGAGATGAAGCAGGGGAGATGCATCATCAGATGAATCTGCTGATGCATCAGAGGAAGTTGCAGAAGGAGATGCAGCAGCAGGAGGTTCAGCAGAGGATGCAGCAGCAATCGATGCAGGTGGAGATCCAGGAGGAGGACATAGAGAAGCAGGAGATGCAGCAGCACATGCAGCAGCAGATGCAGGAGATGAAGCAGTAGGAGAAGCAGCAGGAGGAGATTGAGCAGGAGATGCATCAGGAGGTGCATCAGCAGGAGATGCAGCATTAGGAGATGTACCAGTGGATGCAGCAGCAGGAGATGCAGCAGGGGATTCAGTAGAAGGTGATGCAGCAGCAGATGCAGCAGAAGTGAATTCAGCAGCAGAAGATGCAGCAGTGTATGCAGCAGCAGCAGATGGAGCATCAGGTGATGCAGAAGGACATCCAAAAATCAGAAGATGAAGGGACAGGAGATGCAGCAGTAGATTAATCTACAGCAGATGCACCAAAAGATGCAAGAGATGCAGCAGCCGGAGATGCAGCTGGAGATGCAGCAGCAGTAGCTTGAGCAAGATATAGAGAAGCAGGAGATGCATCAGCGGGAGATGTGGCATGAGAGGCAGAAGAAGAAGATCCTGCAGCAGATGCAGTAGCATATGCAGCACCAGCAGATGCAGCAGCAGGAGATTCAGCAGCAGGAGATGCAGGCAGCAGACGAAAGAGGAGATGCAGATTCAGCAGCAGATGCAATAGCAGGAGATGCAGCAATATGTGAGGCAGCACCAGATGCAGCAGCATATGCTGAAGATGTAGTAGGAGGAGATTAAGCAGGAGATCCAGCAGGAAGAGATACAGCAGGATATGCAGAAAAAGATAAAGCAGAAAGAGATGCATCAGGAAATACAGCAGCAGGATATGCATCAGCAGGAAATGCAGCAGAACATGCACTAGCAGAAAATGTAGCAGGAGATGGAGAAGGAGATTCAGCAGCAAGGGATGTAGTAGGAGATGCAGCAGGAGATACATCAGCAGGAATTGTAGCAGGAGATGCTGGACGAGATTCTGCGGAAGAAGATTCAGTAGGAGATGCAGCAGGAGATGAAATAGCAACATAGGCATCCTCAGTTACAGCAGGATATGCAGCAGGAGATTCAGCAGGAGATGTAGCAAGAGGAGATGCAGCCGAAGATGCCTTCAACAGGATATGCAGCTGAAATGCAGAAGCACTAGATGCATCCGTAGAAGATTGAGCAGCAGATGCAGCAGGAAATGGAGATGCTTCTGGAGATGATCTGCAGATGCATCCGCAGATTTTGCAGCAGGAGATGAAGCAGCAGATGCAGCAGCAGGAGATGCAGGAGGACAACAAGTAGAAGGAGATGCAGCAGCAGCAAATGTAGCAGGAGATGCAGCAGTCCATGAAGCATCAGGAAATAGAGCAGCATATTAAGCAGCAGCAAGAAATGCAGCAAAATATGCAGAAAGAAGTAATGCAGCAGGTGATGCATCAGGAAGTGATGCAGCTGCAGATGCAGAGGCAGCAGATGAAGCAGCAATAGATGCAGCAGCAGATGCATCAGGAGATGCTGATTAAGTAGGAGATGTAGCAGCAGAAGATGCTGCAGCAGATGATGCAGCAGGAGATGCAGCAGAAGGAAATGCAGCAAGATATGATGCAGGAGGAAATGCAGTAAGATATGAAGCAGGAGATGCAGCAGCAGGAGATGCAGCAGGGGATGCATATTCAGCAGTAGATTCAGCAGAAACTTCAGAAGGAGATGCAGCAGAAGGAGATTTAGCAGGAGATGCAGCAGTAGATGAAGCAGCAACATATGCAACAGCAGATGCACCAGATGGAGCAGAAAGAGATGCAGCAGGGGATGGATCAGCAGATGCAACGGGAAATGATGCATCAGGAGATGCATCCGCAGATGCATGAGCAGAGGATGCATCAGGAGATGTAGCAGCAGGAGATACAGGAGCAGGTGATGCCGCAGGAGATGCAACCTCAGAAGATGCAGCACCAAGAGATGCAGCAGGAGATGCAGAAGCACATGCAGTATCAGCAGATGCAGCAGCAGGAGATGCAGCAGCCGGAAATACAACAGGAATAGATGCAGAAGGTAATGCAGCAGCAGGAGTTGAAGCAGAATATGCAGCAGCATGAGATGCAGCACCAAGAGATTCAGACGGAGATGCAGCAGGAGGTGCAGAAGCAGGAGATGCAGAAGCAGATGTTGCAGCAGGTGCAGCACCAGCATAGGTAGCAACAGGATATGAAGCAGAAGGAGATGCTGCAGCAGCACATGTAGAAGGTAATGCAGCAGTAGGAGCTGCAGCAGCAGCAGATGCAGCAGGAGATTCAGCAGCAGGAGATTCAGCATGATATGTAGAAGCATGAGATGCCGCAGGAGATTCATCATGAGATTCAGCAGAAACTGATGCAGCAGCAGGAGAAGCAACAGGAGACGCAGCAGCAGCAGGAGATGCAGAAGCAGATGCAGCAGGAAATGAAGATTCATCAGAAGATGCAGTAGGAAGAGATTCTTCAACATATGCAGCAGCATGATATGATGCAGCAAATGGAGATACAGCAGGTTATGGAGAAAGAGGAGACGATGCAGAAGACGCAGCAGCAGCAGACGCAGCAGGAGGAGATACAGCAGCAGCAGATTCAGCAGCAGCAGATGCAGCAGCAGTAGAGGCATATATATAGAAGGAGATACGTCAGGAGATGTAGCAGAATATGTAGCAGCATGAGCTGCCGCCGGAGATTCAGGAGGAAATTCAGCAGAAGGAGATGCAAGTGCAGGAGATGCATCAGCAGGAGATGCAGAAGCAGATGCAGCAGGAGATTCCTATTTAGCAGGAGATGCATCAGCAGGAGATGCAGAAGCAGATGCAGCAGGAGTCGATGCAGCAGCAGGACATGCAGGAGGAGTCGATGCAGAAGGTATTAGAGCAGCAGGAGGTTCAGAAGAAGGAGATGCAGTAGCAGGAGACGCAGTAGAAGATGATGCAGCCGCAGCAGATGCAGGAGAAGCAGCAGCAGGAGATGAAGAGGCAGAAGATTCAGCAGGAGATGCATCAGCAGGAAATGTAGCAGGAGATTCTGCAGCAGGAAAGACCGTAGGAGAGTCTGCAGCAGGAGATTCAGCGGAAGATTCAGCAGAAGATGCAGCAGGGGATATAGAAGGAGATTCATCAGCAGGAGATGTAGGAGGAGATTCTGCAGAAGAAGATTCAGCAGGAGATACAGCAGGAGATGCATCAGGAGATGAAGTAGCAACATATGCATCAGGGGTTACAGCAGGAAGGGCAGCAGGAGATTCAGCAGGTGATGTAGCAGCAGGAGATGCAGCCGCAGATGCCTTCCGGAGGAAATGCAGAAGCACTAGATGCATCCGTAGAAGATTGAGCATCAGATGCAGCAGGAAATGGAGATACTTCTGCAGATGCATCTGCAGATGCATGAGCAGAGGATGCATCATGAGATGTAGCAGCAGCAGTTGCAGCTGGAAATGTAGCATCACCAGAAGCAGAAGCAGATGCAGCAGCAAAGGATGCAGGATGAGATGCAGCAGGAATTGCATCAGCAGGTGATGCTGCTGGAAATTCAGTAGGATATGCAGCAGCAAGAGATTTGGCAACAGCAGATGCCTCAGGATATGCAGCAGCAGCTGCAGCTGCATGAGGTGTATCAGCAGGAGATGTAGCAGGAGATGCATATTCAGCAGGTGATGCACCAGGAAATGCAGCAGGAGATTCAAGAGAAGGAAATGCAGCAGGAAATCAGCTGGAGATGCAGCAGCAGGAGATGCAGGAAAAGAAGATGCAGCCTCACCAGAGGCAGCAGCAGATTCAGCAGGAATTGCAGCAGCAGGAGATGAAGAGGCAGGGGATTCAGCAGAAGGAGATGAAGAGGCAGGAGATTCAGCAGGAGATTCATATTTAGCAATAAATGCATCAGAATCTCCTCCTGCAACTCCTGCTGATGTATCTCCTGCTGCATCTCCTTCTACATCTCCTGCTGCTGAATCTCCTTCTATATCTCCTGCTGCATCTTCTGCTGAATCTTCCGCTGAATCTCCTGCTGCAGACTCTCCTACGGTCTTTCCTTCTGCAGAATCTCCTGCTACATTTCCTGCTGATGCATCTCCTGCTGAATCTTCTGCCTCTTCATCTCCTGCTGCTGCTTCTCCTGCATTTGCTGCGGCTGCATCATCTTCTACTGCGTCTCCTGCTACTGCGTCTCCTTCTTCTGAACCTCCTGCTGCTCTAATACCTTCTGCATCGACTCCTCCTGCATGTCCTGCTGCTGCATCTCCTGCTGCTGCATCTGCTGCTTCATCTCCTGCTGCTGCATCTGCTGCTTCATCTCCTGCTGCATCTTCTGTGGATGCATCTGCGGATCATCTCCAGAAGCATCTCCATTTCCTGCTGCATCTGCTGCTCAATCTTCTACGGGTGCATCTAGTGCTTCTGCATTTCAGCTGCATATCCTGTTGAAGGCATCTGTGGCTGCATCTCCTCTTGCTACATCTCCTGCTGAATCTCCTGCTGCATATCCTGCTGTAACTGAGGATGCCTATGTTGCTATTTCATCTCCTGCTGCATCTCCTGCTGCTGAATCTCTTCCGCAGAATCTCGTCCAGCATCTCCTGCTACAATTCCTGCTGATGTATCTCCTGCTGCATCTCCTAGTACATCCCCTGCTCCTGCATTTCCTTCTACATCTCCTGCTGCATCTTCTGCTAGTGCATGTTCTGCTGCATTTCCTGCTGATGCATATCCTGCTGCTGTATTTCCTGATGCATCTCTTTCTGCTTTATCTTTTTCTGCATATCCTGCTGTATCTCTTCCTGCTGGATCTCCTGCTTAATCTCCTCCTACTACATCTTCAGCATATGCTGCTGCATCTGGTGCTGCCTCACATATTGCTGCATCTCCTGCTATTGCATCTGCTGCTGCAACTCCTCCTACTTCATCTGCTGCTGCATCTCCTGTTACTTCATCTGCTGCTGAATCTGCATCTCCTCTTTCGTCTGCTGCCTGCATCTCCTGATGCTGAATCTCCTGCTGCTGCATCTGCTGGTGCTGCATATGCTACTGCATCTGCTGCAGGATCTTCTTCTTCTGCCTCTCATGCCACATCTCCCGCTGATGCATCTCCTGCTTCTCTATATCTTGCTCAAGCTACTGCTGCTGCATCTCCAGCTGCATCTCCGGCTGCTGCATCTCTTGCATCTTTTGGTGCATCTGCTGTAGATTAATCTACTGCTGCATCTCCTGTCCCTTCATCTTCTGATTTTTGGATGTCCTTCTGCATCACCTGATGCTCCATCTGCTGCTGCTGCATACACTGCTGCATCTTCTGCTGCTGAATTCACTTCTGCTGCATCTGCTGCTGCATCACCTTCTACTGAATCCCCTGCTGCATCTCCTGCTGCTGCATCCACTGGTACATCTCCTAATGCTGCATCTCCTGCTGATGCACCTCCTGATGCATCTCCTGCTCAATCTCCTCCTGCTGCTTCTCCTACTGCTTCATCTCCTGCATCTGCTGCTGCATGTGCTGCTGCATCTCCTGCTTCTCTATGTCCTCCTCCTGGATCTCCACCTGCATCGATTGCTGCTGCATTCTCTGCTGAACCTCCTGCTGCTGCATCTCCTTCTGCAACTTCCTCTGATGCATCAGCAGATTCATCTGATGATGCATCTCCCCTGCTTCATCTCCTGCTGCTGAATCTCCTGCTCTTGCATACCCTGCTGCATCTACAGCTGCTTCTAAGCCTACTTCATCTACTGCTGCTGCATTACCTGCTGCTTCTGCTGCTGCATCTCCTCCTGAATTTCCTGCTGCTGCATCTCCTGCTGCTATAGCTTTTGCTTATCAATCTCCTGCTGCTGCATCTCTTACGGAATCTGCTTCTGAATCTGCTCCTGCATCTACTGCAGCTGCATCTCCTGATGCTGTATCTGCTGCTAGTGCATCTCCTAATGCATCTCCTGTAGCTAAATTTCCTGCTTTTGCATCTCCTGTTTTATCTCCTTCTGATGCCTATCTTCCTGCTGCATCTACTGCTGCTTCATCTGCTTCTATATCTCCCGCTGCATTTCCTGCTGCTGCATCTCAGGATAGATCTTCTCTTGCTCAGTCTCTTGCTGCATATCCTGCTGCTACATCTCCTGTTACTGCATCTCCTTCTGCATCTCCTGCTCCATCTCTTGCGGCTGCATCTCCTGCTCCATATCCTTCTGTTGCATCTGCGGATTCATCTTATAATGGTGTTTTCTTGCTGGATCTCCTGCTTCTGCATCTCCTGCTGCTGCATTTCCAGCTGCAGTTGCTTCTGCTCCATCTCCTGCGGCTGCGACTTCTGATGCATTTCCTGATGTATTTTCTACTGCTGCATCTCCTTCTGCTGCAAATCCTGCTGCATCTCCTTTTGCTGCATTTCCTTCTGCTGCATTTCCTGCTCCTGCATCTGATACTTCATCTCCTGCTGCTGCATCTGCAGGTGCTGAATCTCCTGCTGCATGGGCTGCTGAATCTCCTGCTTCTGCATCTCATATCACATCTCCTGCTGCTGCATCTCCTGCTTCTGCATCACCTGCTGCATCACCTGCTGCCGAATCTCCTGCATCTTTTGCTGCATCTGCTGTAGATTCGCCTCCCGGTGCATCTCCTGCTGCTGCATCTCCTGCTGATGGATGTCCTCGTGCATCTCCTGATGCTGTATCTGCTGCTGCATCTCCTGCAGCTGCATCTCCTGTGCCATCTCCTACTGCTGAATCTCGTGTTGCTCCATTCTCTGCTGCATCTACTGCTGCTTGGCCTGCTGCTGTATCTCCTGCTCCATCTCCTGCTGGGGCAGGGCATCTCCTGCTGCATCTCCTTCTGCATCTCCTGCTGCTCCAGCTGCTGCATCTGCATCATCAGGATATTCTGAAGGAGATGCAGCAACAGGAGATGCAGCAGCAGGAGATGCAACCACAGCACTGCGGCAGCAGATTCAGCTGCAGGAGATGCAGCCGTAGGAGATGCAGCAGGATTTTCAGCAGGAGATACAGCAGAAGGAGATGCAGCAGGAGGTGCAGTAGCAGATGCAGCAGAAGGAAGTGTAGCAGCAGAAGATGTAGGAGGATATGCAGCAGCAGTAGATGAAACAGACCATAAAGCAGCAGGATATGCAGAAGCAGGAGAATCAGCAGCAGGGGATGCAGCAGCAGATTCAGCAGCAAATTCAGCAGGAAATGTAGCAACAGTAGATGCAGAAGAAGGATATGTAGCAGGAGATGCATAAGCAGGCAATGCACCAGGAGAGGCAGCAGCAGAAGTTGCAGCGGGAGATATAGAAGAAAATGAGGAAGCAGGAGCAGCCCCTATGACTTGATGTCCTCCTGCATCTCCTGATGCTGCATCTGCTGCTGCATCTCCTGCTTCTGTATCTCCTGCTGCTACATCTCCTGATGCATCCTCTGTTCATTCATCTGCGGATGCATCTCCTCATGAGTCATTTCCCGTTGCATCTGCTGCTCCATCCCCTGCTGCATCTCTTTCTGCTCCATCTGGTGCAACTGCTGTTGCATATGCTACTGCTTCATCTACTGCTGCATCTCCTGCTAAATCTCCTACTGCTGCATCTCCTTCTGAAGTTTCTTCTGAATCTACTGATGAATATGCATCCCCGGCTGCATCTCCTGCTGCTGCATCTCCTGCTTCATATCCTACTGCATCTCTTTTGCAGCATATCTTGCTGCATTTCTTACTGCTGCACCTCCTGGCCGCATCATTAGCTCCTGTATCTCCTGCTGCTACATCTCCTGATGCATCCTCTGCTCATGCGTCTGTGGATGCATCTTCTGATGCAGCATTTCCCGTTGCATCTGCTGCTCCATCCCGTGCTGCATCTCCTTCTGCTCCATCTGGTGCATCTGCTGTTGCATATGCTGCTGCTTCATCTGCTGCTGCATCTATTGCTGCCGCATCTGCTGCCTCTGCAGCTACAGCTGCATCAACTCCTGCTACATATTCTGCTGCATTTCCTCCTGCTGCTTAATCTGCTGCTCCATTTTCTGATGCTTCATGTACTGCTGAATCTCCTGCTACATTTGCTGCTGCTGCATCTCATTCTACTTGAAGTCCTCCTGCATCTCCTGCTGCTGCATCTGCTGCTTCATCTCCTGCTGCTGTATAGCCTGCTGCTTCATCTCTTGCTGCATCTTCTGCTGAATCTCTTGCCTCTTCATCTCCTGCTGCTGCAACTCTTGCTGAATCTGCTGCTGCTTCTGGTGCGGCTGCATCTTCTTTTCCTGCATCTCCAGCTGCTGCATCTCCGGGCTGATTTCCTGCTGCGTTTCCTTCTGTTGAATCTCCTGCTGCATATACTGGTGCACCACCTGCTGAATATGCATCTCCTGCTACATCTCCTGCTGATACACCTCATGCATATCCTGATGCATCTGCTGTAGCCAAATCTCTTGCTGTTGCATATTCTACTGAATTTCCAGCAGCATCTTCTGCTGATGCAATTCCTGCTGCATCTCATCCTGCATTCTTTGCTGCTGCATCTGCTTCTGCTTCTGGTGATGCTACATCTCCAGCTCCGTCTGCTGCTTCATCTGCTGCTGTATCTCCTGCAGCATATGCTTCTGCATCTTCTGCTACATAAGTTGCTGCATCTGCAGCTGCTTCTGCTGCTGGTGCATCTCCTGCCTCATATCCTGCTGCTGTGTCTCCTGCTGATGTATGTTTTGCTGTATCTCCTGCTGATGCATGTCCTGCTGCATCTCCTGCTTCTGTATCTACTTCTTCTGCATCTGCGGCTCCAGCATCTCCTGCTGCATCAATTGCTGCTGCATCTCTTATTCATCTCCTACTGCATCTGGTGCTGTTGTACCTCCTCCTGGATGAGGATGCATCTGCAGAAGTATCTCTATTTCCTGCTGCATCTGATGCTCAATCTTCTACGGATGCATCTAGTACTTCTACATTTCAACTGCATATACTGTTGAAGGCATCTGTGGCTGCATCTCCTGCTGAATCTCCTGCTGCACTTCCTGCTGTAAACGCTGATGCATATGTTGCTATTTCATCTCCTGCTTCATCTCCTGCTGAATCTTCTTCTGCAGAATCTCCTCCAGCATCTCCTGCTACAGCTGATTTCCTGCTGCATTTCCTTCTCTTGAATCTCCTGCTGCATTTCCTGGTGCATCACCTGCTGAATATGCATCTCCTGCTACATCTCCTGCTGATACACCTCATGCAGCTGCAGCTGCTGCTGCATATCCTGAGGCATCTGCTGTTGCCAAATCTCTTGCTGCTGCATATCCTACTGAATTTCCAGCAGCATCACCTGCTGATGCAATTCCTGCTGCATCTCATCCTGCATCCTTTGCTGCTGCATCTGCTTCTGCTTCTGGTGATGCTACATTTCCAGCTGCAACTGCTGCTGCTACATCTCATGATGCATCCTCTGCTCATGCATCTGCAGATGCATCTGCAGAAGTATCTCCATTTCCTGCTGCATCTGATGCTCAATCTTCTACGGATGCATCTAGTGCTTCTGCATTTCCTCCGGAAGGCATCTGCGGCTGCATCTCCTGCTGCTACATCACCTGCTGAATCTCCTGCTGCACTTCCTGCTGTAACCCCTGATGCATATGTTGCTACTTCATCTCCTGATGCATCTCCTGCTATATCTCCTGCTGAATCTTCTTCTGCAGAATCTCCTCCTGCAACTCCTGCTGATGTATCTCCTGCTGCATCTCCTACTACATCTCCTGCTGCTGAATCTCCTTCTATATCCCCTGCTGCATCTTCTGCTGAATCTTCCGCTGAATCTCCTGCTGCAGACTCTCCTACGGTCTTTCCTGCTGCAGAATCTCCTGCTACATTTCCTGCTGATGCATCTCCTGCTGAATCTTCTGCCTCTTCATCTCCTGCTGCTGCTTCTCCTGCATCTGCTGCGGCTGCATCATCTTCTACTGCGTCTCCTGCTACTGCATCTCCTTCTTCTGAACCTCCTGCTGCTCTAATACCTTCTGCATCGACTCCTCCTGCATGTCCTGCTGCTGCATCGACTCCTGCTGCATCTACTTCTGCATCTCCTGCTGATGCATCTCCTGCTAAATAGGAATCTCCTGCTGCATCTGCTTCTGCATCTCCTGCTGATGCATCTCCTGCACTTGCATCTCCTTCTGCTGAATTTCCTCCTGAATCTCCGGCGGCAGCTCATGCTGCTACATATTCTGCTACATCTCCTGACGTATCTCCTTCTATATATATGCTTCTCCTGCTGCTGCATCTGCTGCTGCTGAATCTGCTGCTGCTGTATCTCCTCCTGCTGCGTCTGCTGCTGCTGCATTTCTGCATCGTCTCCTCTTTCTCCATAACCTGCTGTATCTCCATTTGCTGCATCATATCATGCTGCTGCATATGTTGAAGAATCTCTTCCTACTGCATCTTCTGATGAATCTTCATTTCCTGCTGCATCTGCTTCTGCATCTCCTGCTGCTGCTGCGTCTCCTGTTGCTTCTCCTGCTGCTGCATCAGTTTCTGCTGAATCTCATGATGAATCTCCTGCGGCATCTCATGCTTCTACATATCATGCTGAATCTCCTGCTGCTGAATCTCCTGCTGCATCTGCTGCTGCTGCAGCTCCTACTGCTGCATTACCTTCTACATGTGTTGCTGCAGCATCTCCTTCTGCTTCATATCCTGTTGCTACCTATGCTGGTGCTGCACCTGCTGCAACATCTGCTTCTGCATCTCCTGCTTCTGCACCTCCTGCTGCATCTCTGTCTGAATCTCTTGGTGCTGCATCTCATGCTGCTGCATATTCTGCTTCAACTCCTGCTGCTGCATTACCTTCTGCATCTATTCCTGTTGTATTTCCGGCTGCTGCATCTCCTGCTGCTGCATCTGCTGATACTGCATGTGCTTCTGCATCTCCTGCTGCATCTCTTGGTGCTGCATCTTCTGAGGTTGCATCTCCTGCGGCATCACCTGCTCCTGTATCTCCTGCTGCTACATCTCCTGATGCATCCTCTGCTCATGCATCTGCGGATGCATCTCCTGATGCACCATTTCCCGTTGCATCTGCTGATCCATCCACTGCTGCATCTCTTTCTGCTCCATCTGGTGCATCTGCTGTTGCATATGCTGCTGCTTTATCTACTGCTGCATCTCCTTCTGAAGTTTCTGCTGAATCTACTGCTGAATATGCATCCCCTGCTGCATCTCCTGCTGCTGCATCTCCTGCTTCATATCTTACTGCATTTCCTCCTGCATCATATCTTGCTGCATTTCATTCTGCTGCATCTCCTGCTGCATCATCTGCTGCAGCATCTTCTGCTGCTACATCTCCTACTGAATCAGCATCTCCTGATGCATCTGCTGCTGCATCTATTTCTGCTTCATCTGCTGCCTCTGCATCTGCAGCTGCATCACTTTCTCATGCATTACCTCTATCTGCATATTTTGCTGCATATCCTGCTGCTGCTTAATATGCTGTACTATTTCTTGATGCTTCATGCCACTGCTGCATCTCTAGTTACATTTGCTGCTGCTGCATCTCCTTCTACTTGATGTCCTCCTGCATCTCCTGCTGCTGCATCTGCTGCTTCATCTCCTGCTGCAAACTCTGCGGATGCATCTGCGGATCATCTCCAGAAGCATCTCCATTTCCTGCTGCATCTGCTGCTCAATCTTCTACGGATGCATCTAGTGCTTCTGCATTTCAGCTGCATATCCTCTTGAAGGCATCTTCGGCTGCATCTCCTCTTGCTACATCTCCTGCTGAATCTCCTGCTGTAATTCCTGCTGTAACTGAGGATGCCTATGTTGCTAATTCATCTCCTGCTGCATCTCCTACTGAATCTTCTTCTGCAGAATCTCGTCCAGCATCTCCTGCTACAATTCCTGCTGATGTATCTCCTGCTGCATTTTCTACTGAATCTCCTGCTGCTGAATCTCCTTCTAATCTCTGGCTGCATCTGCTTCTCCATCTCCTGCTACATTTTCTGCTAGTGCATGTTCTGCTGCATTTCCTGCTGATGCATATCCTGCTGCTGTATTTCCTGATGCATCTATTTCTGCTTTATTTTTTCTGCATATCCTGCTGTATCTCTTCCTGCTGGATCTCCTGCTTAATCTCCTCCTACTACATCTTCAGCATATGCTGCTGCATCTGGTGCTGCCTCACATATTGCTGCATCTCCTGCTATTGCATCTGCTGCTGCAACTCCTCCTACTTCATCTGCTGCTGCATCTCCTGTTACTTCATCTGCTGCTGAATCTGCATCTCCCCTTCTGTCTGCTGCCTGCATCTCCTGCTGATGCATCTCCTCTTGCTGCATCTTCTGCTGCATTTCTGGCTACTGCATATTCTTAATCTGCTGCTGCATCTGCTGAAGATTCATGTACTGGTGCATATTCTGCTACAATTCCTGCTGCTACATCTTCTGCCACTTGGTGTCCTCCAGCATCTCCTGCTGCTGCATCCTCTGCTCATGCATCTGTGGATGAATCTGCAGATGTATCTCCATTTCCTGCTGCATCTACTGCTCAATCTTCTACGGATGCATCTAGTGCTTCTGCATTTCAGCTGCATATCCTGTTGCAGGCATCTGCGGCTTCATCTCCTGCTCAATCTCCTGTTGCACTTCCTGCTGTAACTGCTGATGCCTATGTTGCTATTTCATCTCCTGCTTCATCTCCTGCTGAATCTTCTTCTGCAGAATCTCCTCCAGCATCTCCTGCTACAATTCCTGCTGATGTCTTTCCTGCTGCATCTCCTACTGCATCGCCTGCTGCTGAATCTCCTTCAATAACTCCTGCTGCATCTCCTGCTGCATTTTCTACTGAATCTCCTGCTGCAAAATCTCCTACGGAATTTCCTGCTGCACAATCTGCTGATGCATTTCCTGCTGATGCATCTCCTGCTGAATCTCCTGCCTCTTCATCTCCTTCTGCTGAATCTCCTCCCTCTTCATCTCTGCTGCTGCAACTACTGCTGAACCTGCTGCTGCCTCTGGTTCGCCTTCATCTTCTTTTCCTGCATCTCCTGCTGCTGCATCTCCAGCTGATTTCCTGCTGCATTTCCTTCTGCTGAATCTGCTGCTGCATATCCTGGTGCATCACCTGCTGAATATGCATCTCTTGCTACATCTCCTGATGATACACCTCATGCAGCTGCAGCTGCTGCTGCATATCCTGAGGCATCTGCTGTTGCCAAATCGCTTGCTGTTGCATATCCTACTGAATTTCCAGCAGCATCTCCATGCTGATGCAATTCTTGCTGCATCTCATCCTGCATCCTTTGCTGCTGCATCTGCTGCTGCTTTTGCTGCTGGTGCATCTGCTGCCTCATATCTTGCTGCTGTGTCTCCTGCTGATGTATGTTTTGCTGCATCTCCTGCTGATGCATGTCCTGCTGCATCTCCTGCTTCTCCATCTACTTCTTCTGCACCTCCGGCTCCAGCATCTCCTGCTGAATCAATTGCTGCTGCATCTCTTATTCATCTCCTTCTGCTGCATATACTGCTGCATCTGATGTTGCTGTACCTCCTCCTGATTCATCTCCTGTTGCATCTCCTCCTGCTGCATCTCCTGCTGAATCTCCTCCTTCTGCATCTCCTGACCCATCTCCTCCTGTTGCATCACCTGCTGCATCTCCTGTTGCTGCATCTCCTGCTGCTGCATCTCCTTCTGCTACGTCTCCTTCTACAGCATCTCCTGCTACAGCATCTCCTGCAGTATCTGCTGCTTCTGCATCTCCTGATACATCCCCTGCTGCTTCATCTCATCCTGCTGCATCTCAGGCTGCATCTCCTGCTGCTGCATCTCCTTCTGCTACGTCTCCTTCTGCATCTCCTGCTACAGCATCTCCTGCAGTATCTGCTGCTTCTGCATCTCCTGATACATCCCCTGCTGCTTCATCTCATCCTGCTGCATCTCAGGCTGCATCTCCTGCTGCTATATCTCCTGCTCTTTCATATCCTGCTACTGCATCTCCAAATGAATCTCCTGCTGCTTCATCTCTTGATCCATGTCGTGCTGCTGCATCTCCTGTTTCTGCATCTCCTTTTGCTTCGTCTGCTGCTGCATCTCCTGCTGTATCTCATGTTGCACCTTCTATTGAAGCATCTCCTGCATCATCTCTGTCTGCTGCATATCTTGCTGCTTCATCTCGTTCTGCATCTCCTTGAGCGTCACCTGCTGCTTCTCCTCTGCATCACCTGCAGATACATCTCCTGCTGTATCTCCTGCTCCTGCATATTCATCAGCATTTCCTGCTGCAGCTCTTTATGATTCTACTACTGCTGCATCTGCTGAATTTGCTGCTGCATCTGCTGCTGCTTCATCTACTGCTGCATCTCCTGATAGATCTCCAGCTTCTATATCTCCTGCTACTGCATCTGATGCTGCATCTGATGCTACTTTCTCTCTTGATGCATTTACTGCGGCTGCATCTCCTGCTATATTTCCTTCTGCTGCATCTTCTTTACTTCATCTACTACTATGCATCTCCTGCTGCTGCATCTCCTCCTTCTGCATCTCCGGCTGAATCGCCTCTAGCAGATCCTGCTTCTTCATTTCCTGCTGCTCCTAATGCATGTGATGCTGCTGCATCTGCTGTTACTTCTGCTGCTGCTGCATTCCCTGCTGCATCCCCTGATGCTGCAGTTCCTTCTGCACCTTCTGTGTCTCCTGCTACTACATCCCCTGCTGCTGCATTTCCTGCTTCATCTCCTGATGCTGCAACTCCATCTGCAACTTCTGCCGATGCATCTCCTGCAGAATCTGCTGCTGCTGCATCTCCTCTTGCATCTGCTTCTGATGCATCTGCGGCTACATCTCTGCTGCTGCATCTCTTGCTGCATTTCCTGCTTCATCTGCTAATGCATCTGTGGCTGCTCTATGTCCTGCTACATCTCGTCATCCTTCACATCCTGCTGCATCTGCTGAAGATTCTCTTCCTATTGCTTCTCCTGCTGAATCTGCATTTCATGCTGCATCTGCTTCTGCATCTCCTGCTGCTGCACCTCCTGCTGAATTAGCTGCTGCTGCATCTGCTTCTACATGTACGTTATAACTTTCTATGTTTGCTACATCATCTCCTGGTATATCTGCTAATGAACATCCTGCTGCTGCATTTCTTGCTTCATCTTCAACTGATGCATCTGTGGCTTCATCACCTCATATGTTATCTCCTGCTGCATCTGCTCCTGATGGAGTATCTGCTGATCCTGCATCTACTGCTGCAGTATTTCCTGCTGCATCTGCTGCTGCTCTGCTGCTGCTTCATCTCCTGCCAAATCTCCTGCTACATATCCTGCTGCTACACCTCCTAATGCATCTCATGATAATGCTTCATCTCCTGCTACTGCATCTCCTGCTGCACCTACTGCTGCTGCATTGTCTGCTGCATTTTCTGCTGCTGCATTGTCTGCTGCATCTCTTGCTGATGGTTCTGATGCAGCATCTCTTGCTCTTGCATCTCCTGCTGCATGTCCTGCTGCTGCATTACCTACTCTATCTCCTCCTACTGCATCTCCTCCTGCTGCATATCCTGCTTCTCTATATACTGCTGCCTATCCTGCTACTGCATCTCCTGCTGCTGAATCTCTTTCTCTATCTCCTTTTTCTGAAACTCCTACTGCTCTATTACCTTCTGCATCGACTCCTGCTGCATGTCCTGCTGCTGCATCGACTCCTGCTGCATCTCTTTCTACAGAATCTCCTGCTAAATCTGCATCTCCTTCTGCTGAATCTCCTCCTGAATCTCAGGCGGCAGCTCATGCTGCTACATATCCTGCTACATCTCCTGACGTATCTCCTTCAGAATATGCATCTCCTTCTGCTTCTCCTGCTGCCGAATCTACTTCTGCTGCCTCTGCTCCTGCTGAATCTCCTGTGGCTGTGTCTGCTGCATCGTCTCCTCTTTCTGCATAACTTGCTGTATCTCCTGTCGTTGCATCATGTCATGCTGCTGCATATGTTGAAGAATCTCTCCTACTGCATCTTCATTTCCTGCTGCATCTGCTTCTGCATCTCCTGCTGCTGCTGCATCTCCTGCTGCTTCTCCTTCTGAATATGCATCTCCTGATGCATCTCCAGCTGCTGCCACTCCTACTGCAGCGTTTGCTTCTGCATCTCGTGCTGCACCTCTTCCTGCTGAATCTCCTGCTTCTGAATCTCCTGCTACATCTGCTGCTGCTACATCTCCTACTGCTGCATCTCCTGTTGCTTCATCTGCTGGTGCTGCACCTGCTGCAACATCTGCTTCAGCCTCTCCTTCTGCTGCACCTCCTGCTGAATCTCCGTCTTAATCTCATGGTGCTGCATTTCCTGCTGATGCATATTCTGCCTCAACTCCTGCTGCTTCAAATCCTCCTGCTGCATCTCCTGCTGCTGCATCTGCTGCTTCATCTCCTGCTGCTGCATCTGCTGATACTGCATGTGCTGCTGTACCTCCTGCTGTATCACTTGGTGCTGCATCTTCTGCTGTTGCATCTCCTGCTTCATCTCATTATGACTTAACTGCCACTATTGAGGTGCTTTAGGGAAATCGAATAACGCCCACAGGGAAGATGCTAGCATGGAAAGCTGCTGCTTCTGAATGTCTTCTCTTAAAGCGCTTTCACTGCAAAGCGAGACTTGTAAGAAGTTTGAGTATACGCTTGTGTACTTTAACATCAGAACGGCTATTAAAGCGTCACTTGAAAGTAGCAGAGCGTTCAGCTCAAATACCGCAGGGAAGAAGCTACGATGAAATGCTGGCTCTCGTTAGAGTCTTCTCTGGAAACGCTTTCAGTGCAAGCTGCAAAGCATGACTAACAGAACGTTTTAGTATAAGGTACTGAATTGTGACTTATGAAGGTGCTTTCTGATAAGTGAGTAACTGACGCAGTGAAGATGCTAGCGTGGAATACTGCTGCTTCTGAATGTCTTCTCTTAGTGCGCTTTCACTGCAAAGCAAAACTTGTAGAACTTTCAGTCTAGGCTTGTACACTGCAGCATCAGAATGGCTATTAAAGCATCACTTCAAAAATCTTTAGCGCTTTCACTGCAAAGAAAGACTTGTAGAACTTTCAGTCTAGGCTCGTGTCCTGTAACATAAGAATGGGTATTAAAGTGTCACTTCAAAATTTCAAATCGTTCAGCACAAGTACGGCAGGGAAGCTGCTACGATCACATGCTAGCTCTCGTTAGAATCTTCTCTGGAAGCGCTTTCACTACAAGCTGCAAAGCACGACTAACACAAAATATTAGTATAGGCTACCGAAGAGTTACTTTATTTCGCCGAATAACGCGCTTTAGGAACAGTGAACATCGGCTGCAGGGAAGATGATAGTATGGAATGCTGCTGCTTCTGAATGTCTTCTCTTATAGCACTTTCACTGCAAAGTACGACTTCTAGAAGTTTCATTCTAGTCTTCTGAAGTATATCATCAGCTAGTAAAGTGTCGCTTCAAAATTTCAGAGCGTTCAGCACAAGTACTGCAGGGATGCTTCTACCATCAAATGCTGGTTCTCGTTAGAGTCTTCTCTTCTAGCGCTTTCGCTGCAGGCCGTGAAGCACGACTAACACATTTTAGTTTAGGGTAATGAATTGTGACTTAACTGCGCCTGTTAACGCGCTTATGGAAAAGTAAGTATTTCAGGCAGTGCAGATGCTGGCCTGAAACTACACCGCTTATTAATGTTTTCTCTTATAGCGCTGTTACTGCAAAAGACGACTTGTAGAACTTTCACTCTAGGCTTATGAGCTGCAAGATCAGAATGGCTATTAAAGCCTCATTTCAAGATTTGAGATCGTTCAGCACAAGTACCGCAGGGAACCTGCTACCATCAAATTTTGCCTCTCTATAGGATCCTTTCATGAAGCGCTGTCACTGCCAGCCGCAAAGCACGAAAAACGCAACCTTTTCGCGTAGGCTAGTTATTAGCGACTTAATAACGCCTAATAACGCTCTTTAGGAAAAGAGAATATCTCGTGCAGGGAAGATGTTAGCACGGAATGCTTCTGCTTCTGTATGTCTTCTCTTAGAGCGCAATCACTGCAAACCAAGATTATCGAACTTTCCTTCTAGGCTAGTGAACTGTAACATCAGCATGGCTAGTAAAGCTTCACTTGAAGATTTGAAAGCGTTTAGGAGAACTACCCTCGGGAAGTTGCTAGCATCAGATGGTGTCTCTCGTTAGAGTCTTCTCTGGAAGCACTTTCACTGAGAGGTGCAAAACACGATTAACAATGCGTTTAAGTGTAGGTTAAAGAATAGTGACATAACAGCGACTACTAACGAGCTTTTGGAAAAGTGACTATCTCCAACAGCGAAGACGTTAGCACGGAATGCTGCTGCTTCTGAATGTCGTCTCTTATAGCACTTTCACTGGAAAGCGAGACTTGTCGAACTTTCCGTCTAGTCTAGTGAACGGTAACATCTGCAGGGCTATTGAGGCATCACGTCAAGATTTTAGAGATTTCTGCTCAAGTACCTCACGGAACCCGCTACTATCAAATTCTGGCTCTCGTTAGGATCTTTTAATTAAGCGATTTAACTGTCAGCCCAAAGCTGGAAAAACGCAACGTTTGTGCGGAGGTTAGTTATTAGCGGCTTAATAGCGCCTAACAATGCTCTTTAGGAAAAGAGAATATCTCGTGCAGGGAAGATGTTAGCATGGAATGCTTCTGCTTGTGGATGTATTCTCTTAGAGCGCTTTTATTGCAGAGCACGACTTGTAGAACTTCCCGTCTAGTCTTGTGTACTGTCAGATCAGAATGACTGCTTGTGCTTCTGAATGTCTTCTCTTAGAGACTTGTAGAACTTTCATTCTCGGTTTGTGAACGGTAACATCAAAATAGCTACGAAGGCGTCACGTCAAAATTTCAGAGCATTCGGCATAAGTACCGCAGGGAAGATGCTACCATCCAATACAGGCTCACGTTAGAGTCTTCCTGGATAGACTTTTACTGCAAGTTGCAAACACGACTAAAAGAGTGTTTTAGTTAAGGCTTGTAAATAGTGACTTTAAAACGCCTATTACGTCGCTATAGTAGGAGTTAATATCTCCAGCAAGGACGATGCTAGCATGGAATGATTTCGCTTATGAACGTGTTCTCTTTAAGCGCTACAACTACAAAGCACTACTTGTCGACCTTTCACTCTAGGCTTGTGAAAAGTAATATCAGCATGGCTATTGAGGCATCACGTCAAGATTTTAGAGATTTCTGCTCAAATACCGCACGGAAGCTGCTACCATCAAAATCTGGCTCTCGTTAGTATCTTTATGAAGCGCTATCACTGTCAGCCGCAAAGCACGAAAAACGCATCGTTTTCGCGCAGGCATGTTATTAGCGACTTAATATCGCCTAATAACGCCCTTTAGGAAAAGAGAAGATCTCCAGTAGATAAGATGTTTGCCTAGAATGCTTCTGCTTGTGGATGTAGTCTCTTAGAGCGCTTTCACTGCAGAGCACGACTTGTAGAACTATCAGGGATATTTCTGCTAAACGTTTTAAAATCTTCAAGTGAAGCCTTACTAGCCATGCTGAAGTTTCTGTTCACTAGTCTAGACGGAAAGTTCTACAAGTCGTGCTCTGCAGTGAAAGCGCTCTAAGAGACTACATCCACAAGCAGAAGCATTCAATGCTAGCATCTTCCCTACTGGAGATGTGAATTTTTACTAAAACTCCATAATAGACGGTGTTAAGTCCCTATTCACTAGCCTATGCTAATAAGTTCTTTTAGTCGTGTTTGCAGCTTGCAGTGAAAGCTCTTCCAGAGAAGATTCTAACGAGAGACACCATTTGATGGTTTCTGCATTCCCTCGGTAGTTGTGCTATAAGAGACGACATTCAGAAGCAGCAGCATTCCGTGCTAACATCTTCGCTGTTGGAGGTAGTCACTTTTCTAAAGCTCGTTAGTAGTCACTGTTATGTCACTATTCTTTAACCTACACTTAAACGCATTGTTAATCGTGTTTTGCACCTCTCAGTGAAAGAGATTACGGAGAAGATTCTAACGAGAGCCACCATTTGATGCTAGCAACTTCCCAGGGGTATTTCTGTTGAACGCTTTCAAATCTTCAAGTGAATCCTTACTAGCCACGCTGATGTTTCAGATCACTATCCTAGACGGAAAGTTCGATAATCTTGGTTTGCAGTGATTGCGCTCTAAGAGAAGACATACAGAAGCAGAAGCATTCCGTGCTAACATCTTCCCTGCACGAGATATTCACTTTTCCTAAAGAGCGTTATTAGGCGTTATTAAGTAGCTAATAACCAGCCTGCGCGAAAACGATGCGTTTTTCGTGCTTTGCGGCTGGCAGTGACAGCGCTTCATGAAAGGATCCTATAGAGAGCCAAATTTTGATAGTAGCAGGTTGCCTGCGGTACTTGTGCTGAACGATCTCAAATCTTGAAATGAGGCTTTAAGAGCCATTCTGATCTTACAGCTCATAAGCCTAGAGTGAAAGTTCTACAAGTCGTCTTTTGCAGTAACAGCGCTATAAGAGAAAACATTAATAAGCGGTGTAGTTTCAGGCCAGCATCTGCACTGCCTGAAATGCTTACTTTTCCATAAGCGCATTAACAGGCGCAGTTAAGTCACAATTCATTACCCTAAACCAAAATGTGTTAGTCGTGCTTCACAGCCTGCACCGAAAGCGCTAGAAGAGACGACTCTAACTAGAACCAGCATTTGATGGTAGAAGCATCCCTGCGGTACTTGTGCTGAACGCTCTTAAATATTGAAGCGACACTAGCTGATGATATATTTCAGAAGACTAGAATGAAAGTTCTACAAGTCTTTCTTTGCAGTGAAAGCACTATAAGAGAAGACATTCAGAAGCAGCAGCATTCCTTGCTAGCATCTTCCATACGGGCTTTACTCACTTTTCCTAGTTAAATCACAATTCCGTAATCAATACTAAACGTTTTGTTAGACGTGCTTTGCAGCTTGCAGTGAAAGCGCTTCAAGAGACGATTCTAACGAGAGCATTGGATCGTAGCAGGGCCCTTGCGGTACTTTTTCTAAACGTTTTCAAATTTTGCAGTGACGCTTTAATAGCCATTGTGATGCTGCAGTACACGAGCCTAGACTGAAAGTTCTACAAGTCTTGCCTTGCAGTGAAAGCGCTAAAGATTTTTGAAGTGATGCTTTAATAGCCATTCTGATGCTGCAGTGTACAAGCCTAGACTGAAACTTCTACAAGTTTTGCTTTGCAGTGAAAGCGCACTAAGAGAAGACATTCAGTAGCAGCAGTATTCCACGCTAGCATCTTCACTGCGTCAGTTACTCACTTATCAGAAAGCACCTTCATAAGTCACAATTCAGTACCTTATACTAAAACGTTCTGTTAGTCATGCTTTGCAGCTTGCACTGAAAGCGTTTCCAGAGAAGACTCTAACGAGAGCCAGCATTTCATCGTAGCTTCTTCCCTGCAGTATTTGAGCTGAACGCTCTGCTACTTTCAAGTGACGCTTTAATAGCCGTTCTGATGTTAAAGTACGAAAGCGTATACTCAAACTTCTTACAAGTCTCGCTTTGCAGTGAAAGCGCTTTAAGAGAAGACATTCAGAAGCAGCAGCTTTCCATGCTAGCATCTTCCCTGTGGGCGTTATTCGATTTCCCTAAAGCACCTCAATAGTGGCAGTTAAGTCATAATGAGACGAAACAGGAGATGCAACAGCAGAAGATGCAGCACCAAGAGATACAGCAGGAGGTGCAGCAGCACATTGCAATATCAGCAGATGCAGCAGCAGGAGATGAAGCAGCAGATGCAGCAGCAGGAGATGCAGCAGGAGGATTTGAAGCAGCAGGAGTTGAAGCAGAATATGCAGCAGCATGAGATGCAGCACCAAGAGATTAAGACGGAGATTCAGCAGGAGGTGCAGCAGAAGGAGAGGCTGAAGCAGATGTTGCAGCAGGTGCAGCACCAGCAGATGAAGCAACAGGAGATGCAGCAGTAGGAGATGTAGCAGCAGCAGATGCAGCAGGAGATTCAGAAGCAGGAGATTCAGCAGCAGACAAAAGATATTCAGCAGTAAACACGCCATCAGGAGATTCAACAGGAAGAGGTGCAGCACGAGATGCAGAAGCAAACGCTGCAGTAGGAGTGGCAGCAGCTGGAGATGCATCAGGAGATGCATATTCAGAAGGAAAAGCAGCAGGAGATGCAGCAGCAGCAGGAGATGCAGAAGCAGATGCAGCAGGAAATGAAGATTCAGCAGAAGATGCAGTAGGAAGAGATTCTTCAACATATGCAGCAGCATGACATGATGCAACGACAGGAGATACAGCAAGTTATGCAGAAAGAGGAGACGATGCAGCAGACACAGCCACAGGAGATTCAGCAGGAGCAGACGCAGCAGCAGTAGATTCAGCAGCAGGAGAAGCAGAAGGAGATGCATATTCTGAAGGAGATACGTCAGGAGATGTAGCAGGATATGTAGCAGCATGAACTGCCGCCGGAGATTCAGGAGGAGATTCAGCAGAAGGAGATGCAAGAGCAGGAGATGCATCAGCAGGACATGCAGCCGGAATCGATGCAGAAGGTAATAGAGCAGCAGGAGATTCAGAAAAAGGAGATGCAGAAAGAGATTCAGCAGCAGGAGATGCAGCAGCAGGAAAGGCAGCAGTATATACAGAAGCAGGATATGCAGCAGCAGGAGATGCAGTCGGAGGAGATAGAGCAGGTAATGCAGCAGCAAGAGATGCAGCAGGAGATGCAAGAGGAAAGAGCTGCAGCAGGGAATGCAGATGAATATGCAGGAGCAGGAGATACAGCAGGTGATGCAGAAGGAGATGCAGCAGGTGACGCTCAGGGAGATGCAGCAGGATATGAAGAAAGAGATGAAGCAGAAGATATGCAGCAGAAGGAGATGACACAGGAGGTGCTTCAATAGTAGGTGCATCATCAGACAGAGCAGGAGATGCAGCAGCAGACGAAGCAAAAGGAGATGCAGAAACAGGAGATGCAGCAGCAGGACATGGATCAAGAGATGAAGCAGAAGGAGATTCATTAGGAGATGCAGTAGCAGGATATGAATCAGCAAGAGCTATAGCAGCAGGAGATGCAGCAGGAGATGCAGTAGCAGCAGAAGTAACAGGAGATGCAGCAGCATCATATGCACTAGGAGATGTAGCAGCAGGAGATGAAGAAGCAGAAGATGCTACAGGCGGTTCAGAGGGAGATGTAGAAGGAGGAGATGCAATAGCAGGAGGTGCAGCGTAGTAGGTGAAGAGAAGATGCAGCAGAAGGAAATATAGCAGGAGATTCATCATGAAGAAAGAGAGAAGGCAGCACCAGATGCAGCAGTAGATGAAGCAGCAGCAGATGCAGCAGTAGGGTATTCATAAAGACCTTCAGCATAAAATGCAGATGAATGTGCAGGTGCAGGAGATACAGCAGGAGATGCATCTGCAGGTGATGCAGAAGGAGATGCAGCAGGAGATGCAGAACGAGATGAAGCAGCAAGATATGCAGCAGAAGGAGATGACGCAGGAGATCCTTCAATAGAAGGTGCAACATGAGATTGAGCAGATGTAGCAGCAGACGAAGCAAAAGGAGATGCAGAAACAGGAGATGCAGCAGCACGACATGGATCTAGAGAAGAAGCAGCAGGAGATTCATTAGGAGATGCAGTAGCAGGATATGAACCAGCAGGAGATATTGCAGCCTGAGATGCAGCAGGATGAGACGAAGCAGGAGGGGATGTATCAGGAGATGCAGAAGCAGAAGATACTGCAGGAGATGTTGTTTTAGGAGGTGCAGAAGGAGATGTAGCAGAAGGAGATGCAGCAGCATGAGATGAAGCAGGAGATGCAGCAGGAGATGCAGCAGGAGGAGATTAAGAAGCAGGAGATTCAGCAGAAGGAAATTCAGCAGCAGGAGAAGCAGCAGGAGATGCATATTCTGAAGGAGATACGTCAGGAGATGTAGCAGGATATGTAGCAGCATGAGCTGCCGCCGGAGATTCAGGAGGAGATTCAGCAGAAGGAGATGCAGATTTAGCAGGAGATTCTGTAGAAGGAGACGCAGAAGGAGATGCAGCAGGAGTCGATGCAGCAGCAGGACATGCAGCAGGAGTCGATGCAGAAGGTAATAGAGCAGCAGGAGTTTCAGAAGAAGGAGATAGAGAAAGAGATTCAGCAGCAGGAGATGCAGTAGCAGGATAGGCAGCAGTATATAGAGAAGCAGGATATGCAGCAGGAGGAGATGCAGTAGGAGGAGATAGAGTAGGTAATGCAGCAGCAGGACATGCAGCAGGAGATGCAAGAGCAAGAGATGCTGTATCAGAACCATCAGCAAGAGATGCAGCAGACAATGCAGCAGCAGAAAATGCAGCAGACAATGCAGCAGCAGTAGGTGCAGCAGGAGATGCAGTAGCAGGAGATGAAGTATTATCATGAGATGCATTAGGAGGTGCAGCAGCAGGATATGTAGCAGGAGATTTGGCAGGAGATGAAGCAGCAGCAGAGCAGCAGCAGTTGCAGCAGGAAATGCAGCAGTAGATGCAGGATCAGCAGATACTCCATCAGGAGCAGATGCAGCAGGAGATGACATATGAGGTGATGAAGCCACAGATGCATCAGTTGAAGATGAAGCAAGAAATGCAACAGCAGGATGTTCATTAGCAGATATACCAGGAGATGATGTAGCAAATATAGAAAGTTATAACGTACATGTAGAAGCAGATGAAGCAGCAGCTAATTCAGCAGGAGATGCAGCAGCAGGAGATGCAGAAGCAGATGCAGCATGAAATGCAGATTCAGCAGGAGAAGCAATAGGAAGAGAATCTTCAGCAGATGCAGCAGGATGTGAAGGATGACGAGATATAGCAGGACATAGAGCAGCCACAGATGCATTAACAGATGAAGTAGGCAATGCAGCAAGAGATGCAGCAGCAGAGATGTAGCCGCAGATGCATCAGAAGCAGATGCAACAGGAGATGCAGCAGCAGCAGATTCTGCAGGAGATGCATCGGCAGAAGATGCAGATGGAGTTGCAGCATCAGGAGATGAAGCAGGAAATGCAGCAGCAGGGGATGTAGTAGCAGGAGACACAGAAGGTGCAGAAGGAACTGCAGCATCAGGGGATGCAGCAGGGAATGCAGCAGCAGCAGAAGTAACAGGAGATGCAGCATCATCATATGCACTAGGAGATGTAGCAGCAGGAGATGAAGAAGCAGGAGCTGCTACAGGCGATTCAGCCGGAGATGCAGAAGGAGGAGATGCAGCAGCAGGAGATGCATAGTAGTAGATGAAGTAAAGAAGATGCAGCAGAAGGAAATATAGCAGGAGATGCAGCCGCAGTAAATGCATCAAGAGAGAAAGTAGCATCAGATGCAGCATCAGATGCAGTAGCAGGATATATAGAAGCTGGAGATCTATCAGGAGATGCAGCAGTAGATGAAGCAGCAGCAGATGCAGCAGCAAATTCAGCAGATGCAGCAGTAGTAGAATCATAAAGAGCTGCAGCAGGAAATGCTGATGAATATGCAGGAGCAGGAGATACAGCAGGAGATGTATCTGCAGGTGATGCAGAGGAGAAGCAGTAGGTGACGCTCAAGGAGATGCAGAACGAGATGAAGCAGCAAGATATGCAGCAGAAAGAGATGATGCAGGAGATGCTTCAATAGAAGGTGCAACATGAGATACAGCAGGAGATGCAGCAGCAGACGAAGCAAAAGGAGATGCAGAAACAGGAGATGCAGCAGCACGACATGGATCAAGAGATGAAGCAGCAGGAGATTCATTTGGAGATGCAGTAGCAGGATATGAAAGAGCAGGAGATATAGCAGCAGGAGATGCAGCCTGAGATGCAGCAGGATGAGATGAAGCAGCAGGGGATGTATCAGGAGATGCAGAAGCAGCAGGGGATGTATCAGGAGATGCAGAAGGAGCAGATACTGCAGGAGATGCTGTAGCAGGAGATGCAGAAGGAGACGTAGCAGAAGGAGATGCAGCAGCACTAGATGCAGCAGCAGGAGATGCAGCCTGAGATGCAGCAGGATGAGAAAAAGCAGCAGGGGATGTATCAGGAGATGCAGAAGCAGCAGATACTGCAGGAGATCCTGTAGCAGGAGATGCAGAAGGAGACGTAGCAGAAGGAGATGCAGCAGCAGGAGATGCAGCAGGAGATGTAACAGAAGGAGATGCAGCAGCAGGAGATGCAGCAGCAGGAAATTCAGGAGGAGATGCAGCAGCAGAAGCAGCAGGTAATGCAGCAGCAGTAGATGAAGTAGGCTTAGAAGCAGCTGTAGATGCAGCAGGGTATGCAAGAGCAGGAGATTCAGCATCAGGAGATGAAGCAGGGGAGATGCATCATCAGATGAATCTGCTGATGCATCAGAGGAAGTTGCAGAAGGAGATGCAGCAGCAGGAGGTTCAGCAGAGGATGCAGCAGCAATCGATGCAGGTGGAGATCCAGGAGGAGGACACAGAGAAGCAGGAGATGCAGCAGCACATGCAGTAGCAGATGCAGGAGATGAAGCAGTAGGAGAAGCAGCAGGAGGAGATTGAGCAGGAGATGCATCGGGAGGTGCATCAGCAGGAGATGCAGCATTAGGAGATGTACCAGTGGATGCAGCAGCAGGAGATGTATCACGGGATTCAGTAGAAGGTGATGCAGTAGCAGATGCAGCAGAAGTGAATTCAGCAGCAGAAGATGCAGCAGTGTATGCAGCAGCAGCAGATGGAGCATCAGGTGATGCAGGAGGACATCAAAAAATCAGAAGATGAAGGGACAGGAGATGCAGCAGTAGATTAATCTACAGCAGATGCACCAAAAGATGCAAGAGATGCAGCAGCCGGAGATGCAGCTGGAGATGCAGCAGCAGTAGATTGAGCAAGATATAGAGAAGCAGGAGATGCATCAGCGGGAGATGTGGCATGAGAGGCAGAAGAAGAAGATCCTGCAGCAGATGCAGTAGCATATGCAGCACCAGCAGATGCAGCAGCAGGAGATTCAGCAGCAGGAGATGCAGGCAGCAGACGAAAGAGGAGATGCAGATTCAGCAGCAGATGCAATAGCAGGAGATGCGGCAATATGTGAGGCAGCACCAGATGCAGCAGCATATGCTGAAGATGTAGTAGGAGGAGATTAAGCAGGAGATCCAGCAGGAAGAGATACAGCAGGATATGCAGAAAAAGATAAAGCAGAAATAGATGCATCAGGAAATACAGCAGCAGGATATGCATCAGCAGGAAATGCAGCAGAACATGCACTAGCAGAAGATGCAGCAAGAGATGTAGAAGGAGATTCAGTAGCAGGGGATGTAGTAGGATATGCACCAGGAGATTCTGCAGAAGAAGTTTCAGCAGGAGATGCAGCAGGAGATGAAATAGCAACATAGGCATCCTCAGTTACAGCAGGATATGCAGCAGGATATGCAGCAGGAGATGTAGCAACAGGAGATGCAGCCGCAGATGCCTTCAACAGGATATGCAGCTGAAATGCAGAAGCACTAGATGCATCCGTAGAAGATTGAGCAGCAGATGCAGCAGGAAATGGAGATGCTTCTGGAGATGATCCGCAGATGCATCCGCAGAAGATGCAGCAGGAGATGAAGCAGCAGATGCAGCAGCAGGAGATGCAGGCGGACATCAAGTAGAAGGAGATGCAGCAGCAGCAAATGTAGCAGGAGATGCAGCAGTCCATGAAGCATCAGGAAATGGAGCAGCAGATTAATGAGATGCAACAGTCCATGAAGCATCAGGAAATAGAGCAGCATATTAAGCAGCAGCAGGATATGCAGCAAAATATGCAGAAAGAGGTAATGCAGCAGGTGATGCATCAGAAAGTGATGCAGATGCAGATGCAGATGCAGCAGATGAAGCAGCAATAGATGCAGCAGCAGATGCATCAGGAGATGCTGATTCAGTAGGAGATGTAGCAGCAGAAGACGCTGCAGCAGATGATGCAGCAGGAGATGCAGCAGAAAGAAATGCAGCAAGATATGATGCAGGAGGAAATGCAGTAAGATATGAAGCAGGAGATGCAGCAGCAGGAGATGCAGCAGGGGATGCATATTCAGCAGTAGATTCAGCAGAAACTTCAGAAGGAGATGCAGCAGAAGGAGATTTAGCAGGAGATGCAGCAGTAGATGAAGCAGCAGCATAGGCAACAGCAGATGCACCAGATGGAGCAGAAAGAGATGCAGCAGGGGATGGATCAGCAGATGCAACGGGAAATGGTGCATCAGGAGATGCATCCGCAGATGCATGAGCAGAGGATGCATCAGGAGATGTAGCAGCAGGAGATACAGGAGCAGGAGATGCCGCAGGAGATGCAACCTCCGAAGATGCAGCACCAAGAGATGCAGCAGGAGATGCAGAAGCACATGCAGTATCAGCAGATGCAGCAGCAGGAGATGCAGCAGCCGGAAATACAACAGGAATAGATGCAGAAGGTAATGCAGCAGCAGGAGTTGAAGCAGAATATGCAGCAGCATGAGATGCAGCACCAAGAGATTCAGACGGAGATGCAGCAGGAGGTGCAGAAGCAGGAGATGCAGAAGCAGATGTTGCAGCAGGTGCAGCACCAGCATAGGTAGCAACAGGATATGAAGCAGAAGGAGATGCTGCAGCAACACATGTACAAGGTAATGCAGCAGTAGGAGCTGCAGCAGCAGCAGATGCAGCAGGAGATTCAGCAGCAGGAGATTCAGCATGGTATGTAGAAGCATGAGATGCCGCAGGAGATTCATCATGAGATTCAGCAGAAACTGATGCAGCAGCAGGAGAAGCAGCAGGAGACGCAGCAGCAGCAGGAGATGCAGAAGCCGATGCAGCAGGAAATGAAGATTCATCGGAAGATGCAGTAGGAAGAGATTCTTCAACATATGCAGCAGCATGATATGATGCATCAACAGGAGATACAGCAGGTTATGGAGAAAGAGGAGACGATGCAGAAGACGCAGCAGCAGTACACGCAGCAGGAGGAGATTCAGCAGCAGCAGATGCAGCAGCAGGAGAAGCATATATATAGAAGGAGATACGTCAGGAGATGTAGCAGAATATGTAGCAGCATGAGCTGCCGCCGGAGATTCAGGAGGAAATTCAGCAGAAGGAGATGCAAGTGCAGGAGATGAAGCAGCAGGAGATGCAGAAGCAGATGCAGCAGGAGATTCCTATTTAGCAGGAGATGCATCAGCAGGAGATGCAGAAGCAGATGCAGCAGGAGTCGATGCAGCAGCAGGACATGCAGGAGGAGTCGATGCAGAAGGTATTAGAGCAGCAGGAGGTTCAGAAGAAGGAGATGCAGTAGCAGGAGACGCAGTAGATGATGATGCAGCCGCAGCAGATGCAGGAGAAGCAGCAGCAGGAGATGAAGAGGCAGGAGATTCAGCAGGAGATGCAGAGCAGCAGGAAATGTAGCAGGAGATTCTGCAGCAGGAAAGACCGTAGGAGAGTCTGCAGCAGGAGATTCAGCGGAAGATTCAGCAGAAGATGCAGCAGGGGATATAGAAGGAGATTCATCAGCAGGAGATATAGTAGGAGATGCAGCAGGAGATACATCAGCAGGAGTTGCAGGAGGAGATTCTGCAGAAGAAGATGCAGCAGGAGATGCAGCAGCAAGAGATGCAGAAGCAGATGTTGCAGCAGGTGCAGCACCAGCAGATGCAGCAACAGGAGATGCAGTATTAGGAGATGCTGCAGCAGGAGATGCAGCAGGAGTTGCAGCAGGATGAGATGGAATAGGAGATGCAGTAGGAGGAGGTACAACAGCACCAGATGCAGTAGAAGGAGATGAATAAGAGATGCAGCAGCAATTGATGCAGCAGGAGATGCTGGAGCCGCAGATGCAGAAGAAGTAGATACAGAAGCAGGAGATGCAGCAGGACATGCATCAGCAGGAGATACAGCAAAACATACATCAGCAGGAGACACAGCAGCAGGATATGAGGCAGGAGATGCACCAGCAGCAGAAGCAGCTGCAGATGCAGCAACTTATGTAGCAGAAGATGCAGAAGCATATGCTGCAGGAGATACAGCAGCAGATGAAGCAGCAGATGGAGCTGGAGATGTAGCATCACCAGAAGCAGAAGCAGATGCAGCAGCAAAGAATGCAGGATGAGATGCAGCAGGAATTGCATCAGCAGGTGATGCTGCTGGAAATTCAGTAGAATATGCAACAGCAAGAGATTTGGCTACAGCAGATGCATCAGGATATGCATGAGGTGTATCAGCAGGAGATGTAGCAGGAGATGCATATTCAGCAGGTGGTGCACCAGTATATGCAGCAGGAGATTCAACAGAAGGAAATGCAGCCGGAAATCAGCCCGGAGATGCAGCAGCTGGAGATGCAGGAAAAGAAGATGCAGCCGCACCAGAAGCAGCAGCAGATTCAGCAAGAGTTGCAGCAGCAGGAGATGAAGAGGCAAGAGATTCAGCAGAAGATGCAGCAAGAGATGAAGCAGCAGGCTATACAGCAGCAGGAGATGAAGCAGCAGATGCAGCAGCAGGAGATGCAGGAGGACTTCAAGTAGAATGAGATGCAGCAGCAGCAAATGAGGCAGGAGATTCAGCAGTACATGAAGCATCAGAAAATGGAGCAGCAGATTAAGCAGCAGGAGGAAATGCAGCAGAATATGTAGCAGGAGTTGATGCAGCTGTAGCTGCAGAGGCAGCAGATGCGGCAGCAATAGATGCAGCAGCAGATGAAGCAGCAGCATATGCAACAGCAGATGCACCAGATGGAGCAGAAGGAGATGCAGCACGGGATGGAGCAGCAGATGCAACGGGAAATGCTGCATCAGAAGATGCATCCACAGACGCATGAGCAGAGGATGCATCAGGAGATGTAGCAGCAGGAGATACAGGAGCAGATGATGCCGCAGGAGGTGCAGCAGTAAGAAATGCAGCAAGATATGCTGCAAAAGAGATGCAGTAGGATATGAAGCAGGAGATGCAGCAGCAGGAGATGCAGCAGGGGATGCATATTCAGCAGTAGATTCAGAAGAAACTTCAGAAGGAGATGCAGCAGTAGGAGATTTAGCAGGAGATGCAGCAGTAGATGAAGCAGTAGCATATGCAACAGCAGTTGCACCAGATGGAGCAGAAAGACATGCAGCAGGGGATGGATCAGCAGATGCAACGGGAAATGACTCATGAGGAGATGCATCCGCAGATGCATGAGCAGAGGATGCATCAGGAGATGTAGCAGCAGGAGATACAGAAGCAGGAGATGCAGCAGCAGATGCAGCATCAGGAGATGCAGGAGGACATCAAGTCATAGGGGCTGCTCCTGCTTCCTCATTTTCTTCTATATCTCACACTGCAACTTCTGCTGCTGCCTCTCCTGGTGCATTGCCTGCTGATGCATCTCCTGCTACATATCCTTCTTCTGCATCTACTGTTGCTACATTTCCTGCTGAATTTGCTGCTGAATCTGCTGCTGCATCCCCTGCTGCTGATTCTCCTGCTTCTGCATATCCTGCTGCTTTCTGGTCTGTTTCATCTACTGCTGCTGCATATCCTCCTACATCTTCTGCTGCTACACTTCCTTCTGCGGCATCTGCTACTGCACCTCCTGCTGCATCTCCTTCTGCTGTATCTCCTGCTGAAAATCCTGCTGCATCTCCTACGGCTGCATCTCCTGCAGCTGAATCTGCTGCCGCAGTGCTGTGGTTGCATCTCCTGCTGCTGCATCTCCTGTTGCTGCATCTCCTTCAGAATATCCTGATGATGCAGATGCAGCAGCTGGAGCAGCAGGAGATGCAGAAGGAGATGCAGCAGGAGATGCCCTGCCCCAGCAGGAGATGGAGCAGGAGATACAGCAGCAGGCCAAGCAGCAGTAGATGCAGCAGAGAATGGAGCAACACGAGATTCAGCAGTAGGAGATGGCACAGGAGATGCAGCTGCAGGAGATGCAGCAGCAGATACAGCATCAGGAGATGCACGAGGACATCCATCAGCAGGAGATGCAGCAGCAGGAGATGCACCGGGAGGCGAATCTACAGCAGATGCAGCAAAAGATGCAGGAGATTCGGCAGCAGGTGATGCAGCAGGTGATGCAGAAGCAGAAGATGCAGCAGCAGGAGATGTGGTATGAGATGCAGAAGCAGGAGATTCAGCAGCCCATGCAGCAGGAGATTCAGCACCTGCAGATGCAGCAGCAGGAGATGAAGTATCAGATGCAGGAGCAGGAAATGCAGCAGAAGGAAATGCAGCAAAAGGAGATGCAGCAGGATTTGCAGCAGAAGGAGATGCAGCAGTAGAAAATACATCAGGAAATGCATCAGAAGTCGCAGCCGCAGGAGATGGAGCAGAAGCAACTGCAGCTGGAAATGCAGCAGCAGGAGATGCAGAAGCAGGAGATCCAGCAAGAAAACACCATTATAAGATGAATTCGCAGATGCAACAGAAGGATATGGAGCAGGAGATGCAGCCGCAAGAGATGGAGCAGGAGATGCAGAAGGAGATGCAGTAACAGGAGATGTAGCAGCAGGATATGCAGCAAGAGACTGAGCAAGAGAAGATCTATCCTGAGATGCAGCAGCAGGAAATGCAGCGGGAGATATAGAAGCAGATGAAGCAGCAGTAGATGCAGCAGGAAGATAGGCATCAGAAGGAGATAAAACAGGAGATGCAAAAGCAGGAAATTTAGCTACAGGAGATGCATTAGGAGATGCAGTAGCAGCAGATACAGCATCAGGAGATGCAGCCGCCGTAGATGCAGGAGCAGATTCAGAAGCAGATTCCGTAAGAGATGCAGCAGCAGGAGATTGATAAGCAAAAGATATAGCAGCAGGAGATGCAGCAGCAGGAAATTCAGGAGGAGATGCAGCAGCAGAAGCAGCAGGTAATGCAGCAGCAGTAGATGAAGTAGGCTTAGAAGCAGCTGTAGATGCAGCAGGGTATGCAAGAGCAGGAGATTCAGCATCAGGAGATGAAGCAGGGGAGATGCATCATCAGATGAATCTGCTGATGCATCAGAGGAAGTTGCAGAAGGGAGATGCAGCAGCAGGAGGTTCAGCAGAGGATGCAGCAGCAATCGATGCAGGTGGAGATCCAGGAGGAGGACACAGAGAAGCAGGAGATGCAGCAGCACATGCAGCAGCAGATGCAGGAGATGAAGCAGTAGGAGAAGCAGCAGGAGGAGATTGAGCAGGAGATGCATCGGGAGGTGCATCAGCAGGAGATGCAGCATTAGGAGATGTACCAGTGGATGCAGCAGCAGGAGATGTATCACGGGATTCAGTAGAAGGTGATGCAGCAGCAGATGCAGCAGAAGTGAATTCAGCAGCAGAAGATGCAGCAGTGTATGCAGCAGCAGCAGATGGAGCATCAGGTGATGCAGGAGGACATCAAAAATTCAGAAGATGAAGGGACAGGAGATGCAGCAGTAGATTAATCTACAGCAGATGCACCAAAAGATGCAAGAGATGCAGCAGCCGGAGATGCAGCTGGAGATGCAGCAGCAGTAGATTGAGCAAGATATAGAGAAGCAGGAGATGCATCAGCGGGAGATGTGGCATGAGAGGCAGAAGAAGAAGATCCTGCAGCAGATGCAGTAGCATATGCAGCACCAGCAGATGCAGCAGCAGGAGATTCAGCAGCAGGAGATGCAGGCAGCAGACGAAAGAGGAGATGCAGATTCAGCAGCAGATGCAATAGCAGGAGATGCAGCAATATGTGAGGCAGCACCAGATGCAGCAGCATATGCTGAAGATGTAGTAGGAGGAGATTAAGCAGGAGATCCAGCAGGAAGAGATACAGCAGGATATGCAGAAAAAGATAAAGCAGAAATAGATGCATCAGGAAATACAGCAGCAGGATATGCATCAGCAGGAAATGCAGCAGAACATGCACTGGCAGAAGATGCAGCAAGAGATGTAGAAGGAGATTCAGTAGCAGGGGATGTAGTAGGATATGCACCAGGAGATTCTGCAGAAGAAGTTTCAGCAGGAGATGCAGCAGGAGATGAAATAGCAACATAGGCATCCTCAGTTACAGCAGGATATGCAGCAGGATATGCAGCAGGAGATGTAGCAACAGGAGATGCAGCCGCAGATGCCTTCAACAGGATATGCAGCTGAAATGCAGAAGCACTAGATGCATCCGTAGAAGATTGAGCAGCAGATGCAGCAGGAAATGGAGATGCTTCTGGAGATGATCCGCAGATGCATCCGCAGAAGATGCAGCAGGAGATGAAGCAGCAGATGCAGCAGCAGGAGATGCAGGCGGACATCAAGTAGAAGGAGATGCAGCAGCAGCAAATGTAGCAGGAGATGCAGCAGTCCATGAAGCATCAGGAAATAGAGCAGCATATTAAGCAGCAGCAGGATATGCAGCAAAATATGCAGAAAGAGGTAATGCAGCAGGTGATGCATCAGAAAGTGATGCAGATGCAGATGCAGATGCAGCAGATGAAGCAGCAATAGATGCAGCAGCAGATGCATCAGGAGATGCTGATTCAGTAGGAGATGTAGCAGCAGAAGATGCTGCAGCAGATGATGCAGCAGGAGATGCAGCAGAAGGAAATGCAGCAAGATATGATGCAGGAGGAAATGCAGTAAGATATGAAGCAGGAGATGCAGCAGCAGGAGATGCAGCAGGGGATGCATATTCAGCAGTAGATTCAGCAGAAACTTCAGAAGGAGATGCAGCAGAAGGAGATTTAGCAGGAGATGCAGCAGTAGATGAAGCAGCAGCAGATGCAACAGCAGATGCACCAGATGGAGCAGAAAGAGATGCAGCAGGGGATGGATCAGCAGATGCAACGGGAAATGGTGCATCAGGAGATGCATCCGCAGATGCATGAGCAGAGGATGCATCAGGAGATGTAGCAGCAGGAGATACAGGAGCAGGTGATGCCGCAGGAGATGCAACCTCAGAAGATGCAGCACCAAGAGATGCAGCAGGAGATGCAGAATCACATGCAGTATCAGCAGATGCAGCAGCAGGAGATGCAGCAGCCGGAAATACAACAGGAATAGATGCAGAAGGTAATGCAGAGGCAGGAGTTGAAGCAGAATATGCAGCAGCATGAGATGCAGCACCAAGAGATTCAGACGGAGATGCAGCAGGAGGTGCAGAAGCAGGAGATGCAGAAGCAGATGTTGCAGCAGGTGCAGCACCAGCATAGGTAGCAACAGGATATGAAGCAGAAGGAGATGCTGCAGCAACACATGTACAAGGTAATGCAGCAGTAGGAGCTGCAGCAGCAGCAGATGCAGCAGGAGATTCAGCAGCAGGAGATTCAGCATGGTATGTAGAAGCATGAGATGCCGCAGGAGATTCATCATGAGATTCAGCAGAAACTGATGCAGCAGCAGGAGAAGCAGCAGGAGACGCAGCAGCAGCAGGAGATGCAGAAGCCGATGCAGCAGGAAATGAAGATTCATCGGAAGATGCAGTAGGAAGAGATTCTTCAACATATGCAGCAGCATGATATGATGCATCAACAGGAGATACAGCAGGTTATGGAGAAAGAGGAGACGATGCAGAAGATGCAGCAGCAGTACACGCAGCAGGAGGAGATACAGCAGCAGCAGATGCAGCAGCAGTAGAGGCATATATATAGAAGGAGATACGTCAGGAGATGTAGCAGAATATGTAGCAGCATGAGCTGCCGCAGGAGATTCAGGAGGAAATTCAGCAGAAGGAGATGCAAGTGCAGGAGATGAAGCAGCAGGAGATGCAGAAGCAGATGCAGCAGGAGATTCATATTTAGCAGGAGATGCATCAGCACGAGATGTAGAAGGAGATGCAGCAGGAGTCGATGCAGCAGCAGGACATGCAGGAGGAGTCGATGCAGAAGGTATTAGAGCAGCAGGAGATTCAGAAGAAGGAGACGCAGTAGCAGGAGACGCAGTAGAAGATGATGCAGCCGCAGCAGATGCAGGAGAAGCAGCAGCAGGAGATGAAGAGGCAGAAGATTCAGCAGGAGATGCATCAGCAGGAAATGTAGCAGGAGATTCTGCAGCAGGAAAGACCGTAGGAGAGTCTGCAGCAAGGGGATTCAGCGGAAGATTCAGCAGAAGATGCAGCAGGGGATATAGAAGGACATTCATCAGCAGGAGATGTAGGAGGATATTCTGCAGAAGAAGATTCAGCAGGAGATATAGCAGGAGATGCATCAGGAGATGAAGTAGCAACATATGCATCAGAGGTTACAGCAGGAAGGGCAGCAGGAGATTCAGCAGGTGATGTAGCAGCAGGAGATGCAGCTGCAGATGCCTTCCAGAGGAAATGCAGAAGCACTAGATGCATCCGTAGAAGATTGAGCATCAGATGCAGCAGGAAATGGAGATACTTCTGCAGATGCATCTGCAGATGCATGAGCAGAGGATGCATCATGAGATGTAGCAGCAGCAGTTGCAGCTGGAAATGTAGCATCACCAGAAGTAGAAGTAGATGCAGCAGCAAAGGATGCAGGAGGAGATGCAGCAGGAATTGCATCAGCAGGTGATGCTGCTGGAAATTCAGTAGGATATGCAGCAGCAAGAGATTTGGCAACAGCAGATGCCTCAGGATATGCAGCAGCAGATGCAGCTGCATGAGGTGTATCAGCAGGAGATGTAGCAGGAGATGCATATTCAGCAGGTGATGCACCAGGAAATGCAGCAGGAGATTCAAGAGAAGGAAATGCAGCAGGAAATCAGCTGGAGATGCAGCAGCAGGAGACGCAGGAAAAGAAGATGCAGCCGCACCAGAGGCAGCAGCAGATTCAGCAGGAATTGCAGCAGCAGGAGATGAAGAGGCAGGAGATTCAGCAGGAGATGCATCAGCAGGAAATGCATCAGCAGATTGTGCAGCAGGAAATTCCGTAGGAGATTGTGCAGCAGGAGATTCAGTAGAAAAGGCAGCAGGAGATTCTGTAGAAAATGCAGCTGAAGGTAATGCAGCAGCAGGAGTTGAAGCACAATATGCATCAGAGGGAAATGCAGCACCAAAAGATTCAGACGAAGATGCAGCAGGAGATGCAGCAGCAAGAGATGCAGAAGCAAATGTTGCAGCAGGTGCAGCACCAGCAGATGCAGCAACAGGAGGTGCAGCATTAGGAGATGCTGCAGCAGCACATGCAGACGGTGATGCAGCAGTAGGAGATGCAGCAGCAGCAGATGCAGCAGGAGATTCAGCAGCAGGAGATTCAGCAGGAGACAAAGGATATTCAGTAGCAGACATGGCATCAGGAGATTCAACAGCTAGAGGTGCAGCTGGAGATGCAGAAGCAGATGCAGCAGTAGTGGCAGCAGGTGGAGATGCCTGACGAGATGCATATTCAGAAGGAGATACAGCAGGAGATTCATCAGGAGATTCAGCAGCAACTGATGCAGCAGCAGGAGAAGCAGCAGGAGATGCAGCAGCAGCAGGAGATGCAGAAGCAGATGCAGCAGGAAATGAAGATTCAGCAGAAGATGCAGTAGGAAGAGATTCTTCAACATATGCAGCAGCATGATAAGATGCAGCAACAGAAGATACAGCAGGTTATGGAGAAAGAGGAGATGATGCAGCAGATGCAGCAGCAGGAGATTAAGAAGCAGGAGATTGTACTGCAAAAGAAGCAGCAGGAGATGCATATTCAGAAGGAGATATGTCAGGAGATGTAGCAGGATATGTAGCAGCATGAGATGCCGCCGGAGATTCAGGAGGAGATTCAGCAGAAGGAGATGCAAGAGCAGGAGATGCATCAGCAGGAGATGCAGAAGCAGATGCAGAAGGAGATGCAGATTTAGCAGGAGATGCATCAGCACGAGATGTAGAAGGAGATGCAGCAGGAGTCGATGCATCAGCAGGACATGCAGCAGGAATCGATGCAGAAGGTAATAGAGCAGCAGGAGATTCAGAAAAAGGAGATGCAGAAAGAGATTCAGAGCAGGAGATGCAGCAGCAGGAAAGGCAGCAGTATATACAGAAGCAGGATATACAGCAGGAGGAGATGCAGTAGGAGGAAAATGAGCAGGTAATGCAGCAGCAAGAGATGCAGCAGGAGATGCAAGAGCAAGAGATGCTGCATCAGACCCATCAGCAGGAGATGCAGCAGCAGTAGGTGCAGCAGGAGATGCAGTAGCAGGAGATGAAGCATTATCATGAGATGCATTAGGAGGTGCAGCAGCAGGATATGTAGCAGGAGATTTGGCAGGAGATGAAGCAGCAGCAGAGCAGCAGCAGATGCAGCGGGAAATGCAGCAGTAGATGCAGGATCAGCAGATACTGCAGCAGGAAATACTGCAGTAGATGCAGCAGGAGATGACATATGAGGTGATGAAGCCACAGATGCATCAGTTGAAGATGAAGCAGGAGATGCAGCAGCAGGAGATGCATCAGCAGATAAATAGAAAACATAGAAAGTTATAACGCACATGTAGAAGCAGATGCAGCAGCAGCTAATTCAGCAGGAGATGCAGCAGCAGAGATGTAGCCGCAGATGCATCAGAAGCAGATGCAATAGGAGATGCAGCAGCAGCAGATTCTGCAGGAGATGCATTGGGAGAAGATGCAGATGGAGTTGCAGCATCAGGAGATGAAGCAGGAAATGCAGCAGCAGGGGATGTAGTCGCAGGAGACACAGAAGGAGATGCAGAAGGAGCTGCAGCATCAGGAGATGCAGCAGGGAATGCAGCAGCAGCAGAAGTAACAGGAGATGCAGCAGCATCAAATGCACTAGGAGATGTAGCAGCAGGAGATGAAAAAGCAGGAGCTGCTACAGGCGATTCAGCCGGAAATGCAGAAGGAGGAGATGCAGCAGCAGGAAGCGCAGAGTAGTAGATGAAGTAAAGAAGATGCAGCAGAAGGAAATATAGCAGGAGATGCAGCCGCAGTAAATGCATCAAGAGAGAAAGTAGCATCAGATGCAGCAAGAGATGCAGCAGTAGATGAAGCATCAGCAGATGCAGCAGCAGGAGCTTCAGAAGGAGATGCATCAACAGGAAATGCTTCAGCAGATTTTTCAGCAGGAAATTCTGTAGGAGATTCTGCAGTAGGAGATTCAGTAGAAAATGCAGCAGGAGATGCAGCAGGAAATATAGAAGGAGATTCAGCAGCAGGGGATGTAGTAGGAGATGCAGCAGGAGATTCATCAGCAGGAATTGTAGCAGGAGATGCTGGAGGAGATTCTGCAGAAGAAGATTCAGCAGGAGATGAAGCAGGAGATAAAATAGCAACATATGCATCAGCGTATACAGCAGGAAGTGCAGCAGGAGATTCAGCAGGAGATGCAGCCGCAGATGCCTTCAACAGGATATGCAGCTGAAATGCAGAAGTACTAGATGCATCCGTAGAAGATTGAGCATCAGATGCAGCAGGAAATAGAGATACTTCTGCAGATTCATCCTCAGATGCATCCGCAGAAGATGCAGCAGGACATGAAGCAGCAGATGCAGCATCAGGAGTTGCAGGAGGACATCAAGTAGAAGGAGATGCAGCAGAAGGAGATGCTGCAGCAGCACATGTACAAGGTAATGCAGCAGTAGGAGATGCAGAAGCAGCAGATGACGCAGGAGATTCAGCAGCAGGAGTTTCAGCATGATATGTAGAAGCATGAGATGCCGCAGAAGATTCATCATGAGATTCAGCAGAAACTGATGCAGCAGCAGGAGAAGCAGCAGGAGATGCAGCATCAGCAGGAGATGCAGCCGCAGATGCCTTCATTAGGATATGCAGCTGAAATGCAGAAGCACTAGATGCATCCGTAGAAGATTGAGCAGCAGATACAGCAGGAAATGGAGATGATTCTGGAGATGCATCCTCAGATGCATCCGCAGAAGATACAGCAGGAGATGAAGCAGCAGATGCAGCAGCGGGAGATGCAGGAGGACATCAAGTAGAAGGAGATGCAGCAGCAGCAAATGTAGCAGGAGATGCAGCAGCAGCAAATGTAGCAGGAGATGCAGCAGTACATGATGCATCAGGAAATGGAGCAGCAGATTAAGCAGGTACAGGAAATGCAGAAGATTATGCAGCAGGAGGTAATGCAGCAGATGATGCAGCAGCAGGTGATGCAGCTGCAGCTGCAGAGGCAGCAGATGCAGCAGTAATAGATGCAGCAGACGAAGCAGAAGGAGATTCAGAAACAGGAGATGCAGCAGCAGGACATGGATCAAGAGATGAAAGAGCAGGAGATTCATTAGGAGATGCAGTAGCAGGATATGAAACACCAGGAGATATAGTAGCAGGAGATGCAGCATGAGAAGCAGCAGGGGATGTATCAGGTGATGCAGAATCAGCAGATACAGCAGAAAATGCTGTAGCAGGAGATGCAGAAGGAGATGTAGCAGAAGGAGATTCAGCAGCAGGAGATGCTGCAGCAGGAGATGCAGCAGCAGGAGATGCAGCAGGAGTTGCAGCAGGATGAGATGGAACAGGAGATGCAGTAGGAGGAGGTACAACAGCACCAGATGCAGTAGAAGGAGATGAATAAGAGATGCAGCAGCAATTGATGCAGCAGGAGATGCTGGAGCCGCAGATGCAGAAGAAGTAGATACAGAAGCAGGAGATGCAGCAGGACATGCATCAGCAGGAGATACAGCAAAACATACATCAGCAGGAGACACAGCAGCAGGATATGAGGCAGGAGATGCACCAGCAGCAGAAGCAGCTGCAGATGCAGCAACTTATGTAGCAGAAGATGCAGAAGCATATGCTGCAGGAGATACAGCAGCAGATGAAGCAGCAGATGGAGCTGGAGATGTAGCATCACCAGAAGCAGAAGCAGATGCAGCAGCAAAGAATGCAGGATGAGATGCAGCAGGAATTGCATCAGCAGGTGATGCTGCTGGAAATTCAGTAGAATATGCAACAGCAAGAGATTTGGCTACAGCAGATGCATCAGGATATGCATGAGGTGTATCAGCAGGAGATGTAGCAGGAGATGCATATTCAGCAGGTGGTGCACCAGTATATGCAGCAGGAGATTCAACAGAAGGAAATGCAGCCGGAAATCAGCCCGGAGATGCAGCAGCTGGAGATGCAGGAAAAGAAGATGCAGCCGCACCAGAAGCAGCAGCAGATTCAGCAAGAGTTGCAGCAGCAGGAGATGAAGAGGCAAGAGATTCAGCAGAAGATGCAGCAAGAGATGAAGCAGCAGGCTATACAGCAGCAGGAGATGAAGCAGCAGATGCAGCAGCAGGAGATGCAGGAGGACTTCAAGTAGAATGAGATGCAGCAGCAGCAAATGTAGCAGGAGATTCAGCAGCACATGAAGCATCAAAAATGGAGCAGCAGATTAAGCAGCAGGAGGAAATGCAGCAGAATATGTAGCAGGAGTTGATGCAGCTGTAGCTGCAGAGGCAGCAGATGCGGCAGCAATAGATGCAGCAGCAGATGAAGCAGCAGCATATGCAACAGCAGATGCACCAGATGGAGCAGAAGGAGATGCAGCACGGGATGGAGCAGCAGATGCAACGGGAAATGCTGCATCAGAAGATGCATCCACAGACGCATGAGCAGAGGATGCATCAGGAGATGTAGCAGCAGGAGATACAGGAGCAGATGATGCCGCAGGAGGTGCAGCAGTAAGAAATGCAGCAAGATATGCTGCAAAAGAGATGCAGTAGGATATGAAGCAGGAGATGCAGCAGCAGGAGATGTAGCAGCAGGAGATACAGGAGCAGATGATGCCGCAGGAGGTGCAGCAGTAAGAAATGCAGCAAGATATGCTGCGAAAGAGATGCAGTAGGATATGAAGCAGGAGATGCAGCAGCAGGAGATGCAGCCGGGGATGCATATTCATCAGTAGATTCAGAAGAAACTTCAGAAGGAGATGCAGCAGTAGGAGATTTAGCAGGAGATGCAGCAGTAGATGAAGCAGTAGCATATGCAACAGCAGTTGCACCAGATGGAGCAGAAAGAGATGCAGCAGGGGATGGAGCAGCAGATGCAACGGGAAATGACTCATGAGGAGATGCATCCGCAGATGCATGAGCAGAGGATGCATCAGGAGATGTAGCAGCAGGAGATACAGAAGCAGGAGATGCAGCAGCAGATGCAGCATCAGGAGATGCAGGAGGACATCAAGTCATAGGGGCTGCTCCTGCTTCCTCATTTTCTTCTATATCTCCCGCTGCAACTTCTGCTGCTGCCTCTCCTGGTGCATTGCCTGCTGATGCATCTCCTGCTACATATCCTTCTTCTGCATCTACTGTTGCTACATTTCCTGCTGAATTTGCTGCTGAATCTGCTGCTGCATCCCCTGCTGCTGATTCTCCTGCTTCTGCATATCCTGCTGCTTTCTGGTCTGTTTCATCTACTGCTGCTGCATATCCTCCTACATCTTCTGCTGCTACACTTCCTTCTGCGGCATCTGCTACTGCACCTCCTGCTGCATCTCCTTCTGCTGTATCTCCTGCTGAAAATCCTGCTGCATCTCCTACGGCTGCATCTCCTGCAGCTGAATCTGCTGCCGCAGTGCTGTGGTTGCATCTCCTGCTGCTGCATCTCCTGTTGCTGCATCTCCTTCAGAATATCCTGATGATGCAGATGCAGCAGCTGGAGCAGCAGGAGATGCAGAAGGAGATGCAGCAGGAGATGCCCTGCCCCAGCAGGAGATGGAGCAGGAGATACAGCAGCAGGCCAAGCAGCAGTAGATGCAGCAGAGAATGGAGCAACACGAGATTCAGCAGTAGGAGATGGCACAGGAGATGCAGCTGCAGGAGATGCAGCAGCAGATACAGCATCAGGAGATGCACGAGTACATCCATCAGCAGGAGATGCAGCAGCAGGAGATGCACCGGGAGGCGAATCTACAGCAGATGCAGCAAAAGATGCAGGAGATTCGGCAGCAGGTGATGCAGCAGGTGATGCAAAAGCAGGAGATGCAGCAGCAGGAGATGTGGTATGAAATGCAGAAGCAGGAGATTCAGCAGCCCATGCAGCAGGAGATTCAGCACCTGCAGATGCAGCAGCAGGAGATGAAGTATCAGATGCAGGAGCAGGAAATGCAGCAGAAGGAAATGTAGCAAAAGGAGATGCAGCAGCAGATACAGCATCAGGAGATCCACGAGGACATCCATCAGCAGGAGATGCAGCAGCAGGGGATGCACCGGGAGGCGAATCTACAGCAGATGCAGCAAAAGATGCAGGAGATTCGGCAGCAGGTGATGCAGCAGGTGATGCAGAAGCAGGAGATGCAGCAGCAGGAGATGTGGTATGAAATGCAGAAGCAGGAGATTCAGCAGCCCATGCAGCAGGAGATTCAGCACCTGCAGATGCAGCAGCAGGAGATGAAGTATCAGATGCAGGAGCAGGAAATGCAGCAGAAGAAGATGCAGCAGTAGAAAATACATCAGGAAATGCATCAGAAGTCGCAGCCGCAGGAGATGGAGCAGAAGCAACTGCAGCTGGAAATGCAGCAGCAGGAGATGCAGCAGGAGATGCAGCAGCAGGAGATGCAGAAGCAGGAGATCCAGCAAGAAAAAACCATTATAAGATGAATTCGCAGATGCAACAGAAGGATATGGAGCAGGAGATGCAGAAGGAGATGCAGTAACGGTAGATGTAGCAGCAGGATATGCAGCAAGAGACTGAGCAAGAGAAGATCTATCCTGAGATGCAGCAGCAGGAAATGCAGCGGGAGATATAGAAGCAGATGAAGCAGCAGTAGATGCAGCAGGAAGATAGGCATCAGAAGGAGATAAAACAGGAGATGCAAAAGCAGGAAATTTAGCTACAGGAGATGCATTAGGAGATGCAGTAGCAGCAGATACAGCATCAGGAGATGCAGCCGCCGTAGATGCAGGAGCAGATTCAGAAGCAGATTCCGTAAGAGATGCAGCAGCAGGAGATTGATAAGCAAAAGATATAGCAGCAGGAGATGCAGCAGCAGGAAATTCAGGAGGAGATGCAGCAGCAGAAGCAGCAGGTAATGCAGCAGCAGTAGATGAAGTAGGCTTAGAAGCAGCTGTAGATGCAGCAGGGTATGCAAGAGCAGGAGATTCAGCATCAGGAGATGAAGCAGGGGAGATGCATCATCAGATGAATCTGCTGATGCATCAGAGGAAGTTGCAGAAGGAGATGCAGCAGCAGGAGGTTCAGCAGAGGATGCAGCAGCAATCGATGCAGGTGGAGATCCAGGAGGAGGACACAGAGAAGCAGGAGATGCAGCAGCACATGCAGCAGCAGATGCAGGAGATGAAGCAGTAGGAGAAGCAGCAGGAGGAGATTGAGCAGGAGATGCATCGGGAGGTGCATCAGCAGGAGATGCAGCATTAGGAGATGTACCAGTGGATGCAGCAGCAGGAGATGCAGCAGGGGATTCAGTAGAAGGTGATGCAGCAGCAGATGCAGCAGAAGTGAATTCAGCAGCAGAAGATGCAGCAGTGTATGCAGCAGCAGCAGATGGAGCATCAGGTGATGCAGGAGGACATCAAAAAATCAGAAGATGAAGGGACAGGAGATGCAGCAGTAGATTAATCTACAGCAGATGCACCAAAAGATGCAAGAGATGCAGCAGCCGGAGATGCAGCTGGAGATGCAGCAGCAGTAGATTGAGCAAGATATAGAGAAGCAGGAGATGCATCAGCGGGAGATGTGGCATGAGAGGCAGAAGAAGAAGATCCTGCAGCGGATGCAGTAGCATATGCAGCACCAGCAGATTCAGCAGCAGGAGATTCAGCATCAGGAGATGCAGGCAGCAGACGAAAGAGGAGATGCAGATTCAGCAGCAGATGAAGTAACAGGAGATGCAGCAGCAGATGAAGTAGGAGGAGTTGCAGCAGCAGATGAAATAGGAGGAGTTGCAGCAGCAGATGTAATAGCAGGAGATGCAGCAATATGTGAGGCAGCACCAGATGCAGCAGCATATGCTGAAGATGTAGTAGGAGGAGATTAAGCAGGAGATCCAGCAGGAAGAGATACAGCAGGATATGCAGAAAAAGATAAAGCAGAAAGAGGTGCATCAGGAAATACAGCAGCAGGATATGCATCAGCAGGAAATGCAGCAGAACATGCACTAGCAGAAGATGCAGCAAGAGATGTAGAAGGAAATGCAGCAGCAGGGGATGTAATAGGAGATGTAGCAGGAGATACATCAGCAGGAATTGTAGCAGGAGATGCTGGACGAGATTCTGCGGAAGAAGATTCAGTAGGAGATGCAGCAGGAGATGAAATAGCAACATAGGCATCCTCAGTTACAGCAGGATGTGCAGCAGGAGATTCAGCAGGAGATGTAGCAACAGGAGATGCAGCCGCAGATGCCTTCAACAGGATATGCAGCTGAAATGCAGAAGCACTAGATGCATCCGTAGAAGATTGAGCAGGAGATGCAGCAGGAAATGGAGATGCTTCTGGAGATGATCCGCAGATGCATCCGCAGAGTTTGCAGCAGGAGATGAAGCAGCAGATGCAGCAGCAGGAGATGCAGGAGGACATCAAGTAGAAGGAGATGCAGCAGTCCATGAAGCATCAGGAAATGGAGCAGCAGATTAATGAGATGCAACAGTCCATGAAGCATCAGGAAATAGAGCAGCATATTAAGCAGCAGCAGGATATGCAGCAAAATATGCAGAAAGAGGTAATGCAGCAGGTGATGCATCAGAAAGTGATGCAGCTGCAGATGCAGAGGCAGCAGATGAAGCAGCACTAGATGCAGCAGCAGATGCATCAGGAGATGCTGATTCAGTAGGAGATGTAGCAGCAGAAGATGCTGCAGCAGATGATGCAGCAGGAGATGCAGCAGAAGGAAATGCAGCAAGATATGATGCAGGAGGAAATGCAGTAAGATATGAAGCAGGAGATGCAGCAGCAGGAGATGCAGCAGGGGATGAATATTCAGCAGTAGATTCAGCAGAAATTTCAGAAGGAGATGCAGCAGAAGGAGAATTAGCAGGATATGCAGCAGTAGATGAAGCAGCAGCATATGCAACAGCAGATGCACCAGATGGAGCAGAAAGAGATGCAGCAGGGGATGGATCAGCAGATGCAACGGGAAATGACTCATGAGGAGATGCATCCGCAGATGCATGAGCAGAGGATGCATCAGGAGATGTAGCAGCAGGAGATACAGGAGCAGGAGATGCCGCAGGAGATGCAACCTCAGAAGATGCAGCACCAAGAGATGCAGCAGGAGATGCAGAAGCACATGCAGTATCAGCAGATGCAGCAGCAGGAGATGCAGCAGCCGGAAATACAACAGGAATAGATGCAGAAGGTAATGCAGAGGCAGGAGTTGAAGCAGAATATGCAGCAGCATGAGATGCAGCACCAAGAGATTCAGACGGAGATGCAGCAGGAGGTGCAGAAGCAGGAGATGCAGAAGCAGATGTTGCAGCAGGTGCAGCACCAGCATAGGTAGCAACAGGATATGAAGCAGAAGGAGATGCTGCAGCAACACATGTACAAGGTAATGCAGCAGTAGGAGCTGCAGCAGCAGCAGATGCAGCAGGAGATTCAGCAGCAGGAGATTCAGCATGGTATGTAGAAGCATGAGATGCCGCAGGAGATTCATCATGAGATTCAGCAGAAACTGATGCAGCAGCAGGAGAAGCAGCAGGAGACGCAGCAGCAGCAGGAGATGCAGAAGCCGATGCAGCAGGAAATGAAGATTCATCGGAAGATGCAGTAGGAAGAGATTCTTCAACATATGCAGCAGCATGATATGATGCATCAACAGGAGATACATCAGGTTATGGAGAAAGAGGAGACGATGCAGAAGACGCAGCAGCAGTACACGCAGCAGGAGGAGATACAGCAGCAGCAGATGCAGCAGCAGGAGAAGCATATATATAGAAGGAGATACGTCAGGAGATGTAGCAGAATATGTAGCAGCATGAGCTGCCGCCGGAGATTCAGGAGGAAATTCAGCAGAAGGAGATGCAAGTGCAGGAGATGAAGCAGCAGGAGATGCAGAAGCAGATGCAGCAGGAGTCGATGCAGCAGCAGGACATGCAGGAGGAGTCGATGCAGAAGGTATTAGAGCAGCAGGAGGTTCAGAAGAAGGAGATGCAGTAGCAGGAGACGCAGTAGAAGATGATGCAGCCGCTTCATCTCCTGCTACTGCATCTCCTGCTGCACCTACTGCTGCTGCATCTCCTGCTGATGGGTCTGATGCAGCATCTCTTGCTCTTGCATCTCCTGCTGCATCTCTTGCTGCTGCATTACCTGCTCATTTTCCTCCTACTGCATCTCCTCCTGCTGTATATCCTGCTTCTGTATATACTGCTGCCTTTCCTGCTGCTGCATCTCCTGCTCTGAATCTCTTTCTGCATCTCCTTTTTCTGAATCTCCTGCTGCTCTATTACCTTCTGCATCGATTCCTGCTGCATGTCCTGCTGATGCATCGACTCCTGCTGCATCTCCTTCTACATCTCGTGCTGATGCATCTCCTGCTAAATCTGCATCTCCTTCTGCATCTGCTTCTGCATCTCCTGCTGATGCATCTCCTGCTCTTGCATCTCCTTCTGCTGAATCTCCTCCTGAATCTCCGGCGGCATCTCATGCTGCTACATATCCTGCTACATCTCCTGACATATCTCCTTCTGAATATGCATCTCCTGCTGCTTCTTTTGCAGTACAATCTCCTGCTTCTTAATCTCCTGCTGCTGCATCTGCTGCATCATCTCCTCTTTCTCCATAACCTGCTGTATCTTCTGTTGCTGCATCTTATCATGCTGCTGCATATGTTGAAGAATCTCTTCCTACTGCATCTTCTGCTGAATCTTCATTTCCTGCTGCATCTGCTTCTGCATCTCCTGCTGCTGCTGCATCTCCTGCTGCTTCTCCTGCTGCTGCATCAGTTGCTGCTGAATCTCCTGATGAATCTCCTGCTGTATCTCCTTCTGAATATGCATCTCGTCAGGCATCTCCACCTGCTGCCACTACTGCTGCATCTGCTTCTGCATCTCCAGCTGCACCTCTAGCTGTTGAATCTCCTGATGCCATGTCTGCTACTGAATATCCTTTGTCTCCTGCTGAATCTCCTGCTGCTGAATCTCCTGCTGCATCTGCTGCTGCTGCATCTCCTACTGCTGCATCACCGTCTGCATGTGCTGCTGCAGCATCTCCTAATGCTGCATCTCCTGTTGCTGCATCTGCTGGTGCTGCACCTGCTGCAACATTTGCTTCTGCATCTCTTGCTGCTGCATCTCCTGCTGCATCTTCGTCTGAATCTTTTGGTGCTGCATTTCCCTCTGATGCATATTGTGCTTCAACTCCTGCTGCTGCATTACCTTCAGCTGCATTTTCTACAGAATCTCCTGCTGCCTTTTCTACTGAATCTCCTGCTGCACAATCTCCTACGGAATTTCCTGCTGCACAATCTGCTGATGCATTTCCTGCTGATGCATCTCCTGCTGAATCTCCTGCCTCTTCATCTCCTGCTGCTGCAATTCCTGCTGAATCTGCTGCTGCCTCTGGTGCGGCTGCATCTTCTTTTCCTGCGTCTCCTGCTGCTGCATCTCCAGCTGATTTCCTGCTGCATTTCCTTCTCTTGAATCTCCTGCTGCATTTCCTGGTGCATCACCTGCTGAATATGCATCTCCTGCTACATCTGCTGATACACGTCATGCAGCTGCATCTGCTGCTGCATATCCTGAGGCATCTGCTGTTGCCAAATCTCTTGCTGCTGCATATCCTACTGAATTTCCAGCAGCATCACCTGCTGATGCAATTCCTGCTGCATCTCCTCCTGCATCCTTTGCTGCTGCATCTACTTCTACTTCTGGTGATGCTACATTTCCAGCTGCAACTGCTGCTGCTACATCTCATGATGCATCCTCTGCTCATGCATCTGCAGATGCATCTGCAGAAGTATCTCCATTTCCTGCTGCATCTGATGCTCAATCTTCTACGGATGCATCTAGTGCTTCTGCATTTCCTCCGGAAGGCATCTGCAGCTGCATCTCCTGCTGCTACATCACCTGCTGAATCTCCTGCTGCCCTTCCTGCTGTAACCCCTGATGCATATGTTGCTACTTCATCTCCTGATGCATCTCCTGCTGTATCTCCTGCTGAATCTTCTTCTGCAGAATATCCTCCTACATCTCCTGCTGATGAATGTCCTTCTATATCCCCTGCTGCATCTTCTGCTGAATCTTCCGCTGAATCTCCTGCTGCAGACTCTCCTACGGTCTTTCCTGCTGCAGAATCTCCTGCTACATTTCCTGCTGATGCATCTCCTGCTGAATCTTCTGCCTCTTCATCTCCTGCTGCTGCTTCTCCTGCATCTGCTGCGGCTGCATCATCTTCTACTGCGTCTCCTGCTACTGCGTCTCCTTCTTCTGAATCTCCTGCTGCTCTAATACCTTCTGCATCGACTCCTCCTGCATGTCCTGCTGCTGCATCGACTCCTGCTGCATCTCCTTCTACATCTCGTGCTGATGCATCTCCTGCTAAATATGAATCTCCTGCTGCATCTGCTTCTGCATCTCCTGCTGCTTCATCTCCTGCACTTGCATCTCCTTCTGCTGAATTTCCTCCTGAATCTCCTGCGGCAGCTCATGCTGCTACATATTCTGCTACATCTCCTGACGTATCTCCTTCTATATATATGCCTCTACTGCTGCTGCATCTGCTGCTGCTGTATCTCCTCCTGCTGCGTGTACTGCTGCTGCATCTTCTGCATCGTCTCCTCTTTCTCCATAACCTGCTGTATCTCCTGTTGATGCATCATATCATGCTGCTGCATATGTTGAAGAATCTCTTCCTACTGCATCTTCCGATGAATCTTCATTTCCTGCTGCATCGGCTTCTGCATCTCCTGCTGCTGCTGCGTCTCCTGCTGCTTCTCCTGCTGCTGCATCAGTTTCTGCTGAATCTCATGATGAATCTCCTGCGGCATCTCATGCTTCTACATACCATGCTGAATCTCCTGCTGCTGAATCTCCTGCTGCATCTGCTGCTGCTGCAGCTCCTACTGCTGCATTACCTTGTACATGTGTTGCTGCAGCATCTCCTTCTGCTTCATATCCTGTTGCTACCTATGCTGGTGCTGCACCTGCTGCAACATCTGCTTCTGCATCTCCTGCTTCTGCACCTCCTGCTGCATCTCCGTCTGAATCTCTTGGTGCTGCATCTCATGCTGCTGCATATTCTGCTTCAACTCCTGCCTCTGCATTACCTTCTGCATCTATTCCTGTTGTATTTCCGGCTGCTGCATCTCCTGCTGCTGCATCTGCTGATACTGCATGTGATTCTGCATCTCCTGCTGCATCTCTTGGTGCTGCATCTTCTGAGGTTGCATCTCCTGCGGCATCACCTGCTCCTGTATCTCCTGCTGCTACATCTCCTGATGCATCCTCTGCTCATGCATCTGCGGATGCATCTCCTGATGCACCATTTCCCGTTGCATCTGCTGATCCATCCCCTGCTGCATCTCTTTCTGCTCCATCTGGTGCATCTGCTGTTGCATCTGCTGCTGCTTCATCTACTGCTGCATCTCCTGCTAAATCTCCTTCTGCTGCATCTCCTTCTGAAGTTTCTGCTGAATCTACTGCTGAATATGCATCCCCTGCTGCATCTCCTGCTGCTGCATCTCCTGCTTCATATCTTACTGCATTTCCTCCTGCATCATATCTTGCTGCATTTCCTTCTGCTGCATCTCCTGCTGCATCATCTGCTGCAGCATCTTCTGCTGCTACATCTCCTACTGAATCAGCATCTCCTGATGCATCTGCTGCTGCATCTATTGCTGCTTCATCTGCTGCATCTGCATCTGCATCTGCATCACTTTCTGATGCATCACCTGCTGCATTACCTCTTTCTGCATATTTTGCTGCATATCCTGCTGCTGCTTAATATGCTGCTCTATTTCCTGATGCTTCATGGACTGCTGCATCTCCTGCTACATTTGCTGCTGCTGCATCTCCTTCTACTTGATGTCCGCCTGCATCTCCTGCTGCTGCATCTGCTGCTTCATCTCCTGCTGCATCTTCTGCGGATGCATCTGCGGATCATCTCCAGAAGCATCTCCATTTCCTGCTGCATCTGCTGCTCAATCTTCTACGGATGCATCTAGTGCTTCTGCATTTCAGCTGCATATCCTGTTGAAGGCATCTGCGGCTGCATCTCCTGTTGCTACATCTCCTGCTGCATATCCTGCTGCATATCCTGCTGTAACTGAGGATGCCTATGTTGCTATTTCATCTCCTGCTGCATCTCCTGCTGAAACTTCTTCTGCAGAATCTCCTGGTGCATATCCTACTACATCCCCTGCTACTGAATCTCCTTCTACATCTCTTGCTGCATCTTCTGCTAGTGCATGTTCTGCTGCATTTCCTGCTGATGCATATCCTGCTGCTGTATTTCCTGATGCATCTATTTCTGCTTTATCTTTTTCTGCATATCCTGCTGTATCTCTTCCTGCTGGATCTCCTGCTTAATCTCCTCCTACTACATCTTCAGCATATGCTGCTGCATCTGGTGCTGCCTCACATATTGCTGCATCTCCTGCTATTGCATCTGCTGCTGAATCTGCATCTCCTCTTTCGTCTGCTGCCTGCATCTCCTGCTGCTGAATCTCCTGCTGCTGCATCTGCTGGTGCTGCATATGCTACTGCATCTGCTGCAGGATCTTCTTCTTCTGCCTCTCATGCCACATCTCCCGCTGATGCATCTCCTGCTTCTCTATATCTTGCTCAATCTACTGCTGCTGCATCTCCAGCTGCATCTCCGGCTGCTGCATCTCTTGCATCTTTTGGTGCATCTGCTGTAGATTAATCTACTGCTGCATCTCCTGTCCCTTCATCTTCTGAATTTTTGATGTCCTCCTGCATCACCTGATGCTCCATCTGCTGCTGCTGCATACACTGCTGCATCTTCTGCTGCTGAATTCACTTCTGCTGCATCTGCTGCTGCATCACCTTCTACTGAATCCCGTGATACATCTCCTGCTGCTGCATCCACTGGTACATCTCCTAATGCTGCATCTCCTGCTGATGCACCTCCCGATGCATCTCCTGCTCAATCTCCTCCTGCTGCTTCTCCTACTGCTTCATCTCCTGCATCTGCTGCTGCATGTGCTGCTGCATCTCCTGCTTCTCTGTGTCCTCCTCCTGGATCTCCACCTGCATCGATTGCTGCTGCATCCTCTGCTGAACCTCCTGCTGCTGCATCTCCCTTCTGCAACTTCCTCTGATGCATCAGCAGATTCATCTGATGATGCATCTCCCCTGCTTCATCTCCTGATGCTGAATCTCCTGCTCTTGCATACCCTGCTGCATCTACAGCTGCTTCTAAGCCTACTTCATCTACTGCTGCTGCATTACCTGCTGCTTCTGCTGCTGCATCTCCTCCTGAATTTCCTGCTGCTGCATCTCCTGCTGCTATATCTTTTGCTTATCAATCTCCTGCTGCTGCATCTCTTACAGAATCTGCTTCTGAATCTGCTCCTGCATCTACGGCGGCTGCATCTCCTGATGCTGTATCTGCTGCTACTGCATCTCCTAATGCATCTCCTGTAGCTAAATTTCCTGCTTTTGCATCTCCTGTTTTATCTCCTTCTGATGCCTATCTTCCTGCTGCATCTACTGCTGCTTCATCTGCTTCTATATCTCCCGCTGCATTTCCTGCTGCTGCATCTCAGGATAGATCTTCTCTTGCTCAGTCTCTTGCTGCATATCCTGCTGCTACATCTCCTGTTACTGCATCTCCTTCTGCATCTCCTGCTCCATCTCTTGCGGCTGCATCTCCTGCTCCATATCCTTCTGTTGCATCTGCGAATTCATCTTATAATGGTGTTTTCTTGCTGGATCTCCTGCTTCTGCATCTCCTGCTGCTGCATTTCCAGCTGCAGTTGCTTCTGCTCCATCTCCTGCGGCTGCGACTTCTGATGCATTTCCTGATGTATTTTCTACTGCTGCATCTCCTTCTGCTGCAAATCCTGCTGCATCTCCTTTTGCTGCATTTCCTTCTGCTGCATTTCCTGCTCCTGCATCTGATACTTCATCTCCTGCTGCTGCATCTGCAGGTGCTGAATCTCCTGCTGCATGGGCTGCTGAATCTCCTGCTTCTGCATTTCATACCACATCTCCTGCTGCTGCATCTCCTGCTTTTGCATCACCTGCTGCATCACCTGCTGCCGAATCTCCTGCATCTTTTGCTGCATCTGCTGTAGATTCGCCTCCCGGTGCATCTCCTGCTGCTGCATCTCCTGCTGATGGATGTCCTCGTGCATCTCCTGATGCTGTATCTGCTGCTGCATCTCCTGCAGCTGCATCTCCTGTGCCATCTCCTACTGCTGAATCTCGTGTTGCTCCATTCTCTGCTGCATCTACTGCTGCTTGGCCTGCTGCTGTATCTCCTGCTCCATCTCCTGCTGGGGCAGGGCATCTCCTGCTGCATCTCCTTCTGCATCTCCTGCTGCTCCAGCTGCTGCATCTGCATCATCAGGATATTCTGAAGGAGATGCAGCAACAGGAGATGCAGCAGCAGGAGATGCAACCACAGCACTGCGGCAGCAGATTCAGCTGCAGGAGATGCAGCCGTAGGAGATGCAGCAGGATTTTCAGCAGGAGATACAGCAGAAGGAGATGCAGCAGGAGGTGCAGTAGCAGATGCCGCAGAAGGAAGTGTAGCAGCAGAAGATGTAGGAGGATATGCAGCAGCAGTAGATGAAACAGACCAGAAAGCAGCAGGATATGCAGAAGCAGGAGAATCAGCAGCAGGGGATGCAGCAGCAGATTCAGCAGCAAATTCAGCAGGAAATGTAGCAACAGTAGATGCAGAAGAAGGATATGTAGCAGGAGATGCATCAGCAGGCAATGCACCAGGAGAGGCAGCAGCAGAAGTTGCAGTGTGAGATATAGAAGAAAATGAGGAAGCAGGAGCAGCCCCTATGACTTGATGTCCTCCTGCATCTCCTGATGCTGCATCTGCTGCTGCATCTCCTGCTTCTGTATCTCCTGCTGCTACATCTCCTGATGCATCCTCTGCTCATGCATCTGCGGATGCATCCCCTCATGAGTCATTTCCCATTGCATCTGCTGCTCCATCCCCTGCTGCATCTCTTTCTGCTCCATCTGGTGCAACTGCTGTTGCATATGCTACTGCTTCATCTACTGCTGCATCTCCTGCTAAATCTCCTACTGCTGCATCTCCTTCTGAAGTTTCTTCTGAATCTACTGCTGAATATGCATCCCCTGCTGCATCTCCTGCTGCTGCATCTCCTGCTTCATATCCTACTGCATCTCTTTTGCAGCATATCTTGCTGCATTTCTTACTGCTGCACCTCCTGCGGCATCATCTGCTCCTGTATCTCCTGCTGCTACATCTCCTGATGCATCCTCTGCTCATGCGTCTGTGGATGCATCTTCTGATGCAGCATTTCCCGTTGCATCTGCTGCTCCATCCCGTGCTGCATCTCCTTCTGCTCCATCTGGTGCATCTGCTGTTGCATATGCTGCTGCTTCATCTGCTGCTGCATCTATTGCTGCCGCATCTGCTGCCTCTGCAGCTACAGCTGCATCAACTCCTGCTACATATTCTGCTGCATTTCCTCCTGCTGCTTAATCTGCTGCTCCATTTTCTGATGCTTCATGTACTGCTGAATCTCCTGCCTCATTTGCTGCTGCTGCATCTCATTCTACTTGAAGTCCTCCTGCATCTCCTGCTGCTGCATCTGCTGCTTCATCTCCTGCTGCTGTATAGCCTGCTGCTTCATCTCTTGCTGCATCTTCTGCTGAATCTCTTGCCTCTTCATCTCCTGCTGCTGCAACTCTTGCTGAATCTGCTGCTGCTTCTGGTGCGGCTGCATCTTCTTTTCCTGCATCTCCAGCTGCTGCATCTCCGGGCTGATTTCCGGCTGCATTTCCTTCTGTTGAATCTCCTGCTGCATATACTGGTGCACCACCTGCTGAATATGCATCTCCTGCTACATCTCCTGCTGATACACCTCATGCATATCCTGATGCATCTGCTGTAGCCAAATCTCTTGCTGTTGCATATTCTACTGAATTTCCAGCAGCATCACCTGCTGATGCAATTCCTGCTGCATCTCATCCTGCATTCTTTGCTGCTGCATCTGCTTCTGCTTCTGGTGATGCTACATCTCCAGCTCCATCTGCTGCTTCATCTGCTGCTGTATCTCCTGCAGCATATGCTTCTGCATCTTCTGCTACATAAGTTGCTGCATCTGCAGCTGCTTCTGCTGCTGGTGCATCTCCTGCCTCATATCCTGCTGCTGTGTCTCCTGCTGATGTATGTTTTGCTGTATCTCCTGCTGATGCATGTCCTGCTGCATCTCCTGCTTCTGTATCTACTTCTTCTGCATCTGCGGCTCCAGCATCTCCTGCTGCATCAATTGCTGCTGCATCTCTTATTCATCTCCTTCTACTGCATCTGGTGCTGTTGTACCTCCTCCTACTGCATCTCCTATTCCATCTCATCCTGCTGCAACTCCTGCTGCATCTCCTGCTGCAGCATCTCCTAATACTGCATCTCCTGTTGCTGCATCTGCTGGTGCTGCACCTGCTGCAACATCTGCTTCTGCATCTCTTGCTGCTGCATCTCCTGCTGCATCTTCTTCTGCAGAATCTCCTCCTGCAACTCCTGCTGATGTATCTCCTGCTGCATCTCCTACTATATCTCCTGCTGATGAATCTCCTTCTATATCCCCTGCTGCATCTTCTGCTGAATCTTCCGCTGAATCTCCTGCTGCAGACTCTCCTACGGTCTTTCCTGCTGCAGAATCTCCTGCTACATTTCCTGCTGCTCTGCATCTCCTGCTGAATCTCCTGCCTCTTCATCTCCTGCTGCTGCTTCTCCTGCATCTGCTGCGGCTGCATCATCATCTACTGCGTCTCCTGCTACTGCATCTCCTTCTTCTGAACCTCCTGCTGCTCTAATACCTTCTGCATCGACTCCTCCTGCATGTCCTGCTGCTGCATCGACTCCTGCTGCATCTGCTTCTGCATCTCCTGCTGATGCATCTCCTGCTAAATAGGAATCTCCTGCTGCATCTGCTTCTGCATCTCCTGCTGCTTCATCTCCTGCACTTGCATCTCCTTCTGCTGAATTTCCTCCTGAATCTCCTGCGGCAGCTCATGCTGCTACATATTCTGCTACATCTCCTGACGTATCTCCTTCTATATATATGCTTCTCCTGCTGCTGCATCTGCTGCTGCTGAATCTCCTCCTGCTGCGTGTACTGCTGCTGCGTCTTCTGCATCGTCTCCTCTTTCTCCATAACCTGCTGTATCTCCTGTTGATGCATCATATCATGCTGCTGCATATGTTGAAGAATCTCTTCCTACTGCATCTTCCGATGAATCTTCATTTCCTGCTGCATCGGCTTCTGCATCTCCTGCTGCTGCTGCGTCTCCTGCTGCTTCTCCTGCTGCTGCATCAGTTTCTGCTGAATCTCATGATGAATCTCCTGCGGCATCTCATGCTTCTACATACCATGCTGAATCTCCTGCTGCTGAATCTCCTGCTGCATCTGCTGCTGCTGCAGCTCCTACTGCTGCATTACCTTGTACATGTGTTGCTGCAGCATCTCCTTCTGCTTCATATCCTGTTGCTACCTATGCTGGTGCTGCACCTGCTGCAACATCTGCTTCTGCATCTCCTGCTTCTGCACCTCCTGCTGCATCTCCGTCTGAATCTCTTGGTGCTGCATCTCATGCTGCTGCATATTCTGCTTCAACTCCTGCTGCTGCATTACCTTCTGCATCTATTCCTGTTGTATTTCCGGCTGCTGCATCTCCTGCTGCTGCATCTGCTGATACTGCATGTGCTTCTGCATCTCCTGCTGCATCTCTTGGTGCTGCATCTTCGGAGGTTGCATCTCCTGCGGCATCTCCTGCTCCTGTATCTCCTGCTGCTACATCTCCTGATGCATCCTCTGCTCATGCATCTGCGGATGCATCTCCTGATGCACCATTTCCCGTTGCATCTGCTGATCCATCCCCTGCTGCATCTCTTTCTGCTCCATCTGGTGCATCTGCTGTTGCCTATGCTGCTGCTTCATCTACTGCTGCATCTCCTGCTAAATCTCCTTCTGCTGCATCTCCTTCTGAAGTTTCTGCTGAATCTACTGCTGAATATGCATCTCCTGCTGCATCTCCTGCTGCTGCATCTCCTGCTTCATATCTTACTGCATTTCCTCCTGCATCATATCTTGCTGCATTTCTTTCTGCTGCATCTCCTGCTGCATCATCTGCTGCAGCTCCTTCTGCTGCTACATCTCCTACTGAATCAGCATCTCCTGATGCATCTGCTGCTGCATCTATTGCTGCTTCATCTGCTGCATCTGCATCTGCATCTGCATCACTTTCTGATGCATCACCTGCTGCATTACCTCTTTCTGCATATTTTGCTGCATATCCTGCTGCTGCTTAATATGCTGCTCTATTTCCTGATGCTTCATGGACTGTTGCATCTCATTAATCTGCTGCTCCATTTCCTGATGCTTCATGGACTGCTGCATCTCCTGCTACATTTGCTGCTGCTGCATCTCCTTCTACTTGATGTCCGCCTGCATCTCCTGCTGCTGCATCTGCTGCTTCATCTCCTGCTGCATCTTCTGCGGATGCATCTGCGGATCATCTCCAGAAGCATCTCCATTTCCTGCTGCATCTGCTGCTCAATCTTCTACGGATGCATCTAGTGCTTCTGCATTTCAGCTGCATATCCTGTTGAAGGCATCTGCGGCTGCATCTCCTGTTGCTACATCTCCTGCTGCATATCCTGCTGCATATCCTGCTGTAACTGAGGATGCCTATGTTGCTATTTCATCTCCTGCTGCATCTCCTGCTGAAACTTCTTCTGCAGAATCTCCTGGTGCATATCCTACTACATCCCCTGCTACTGAATCTCCTTCTACATCTCTTGCTGCATCTTCTGCTAGTGCATGTTCTGCTGCATTTCCTGCTGATGCATATCCTGCTGCTGTATTTCCTGATGCATCTCTTTCTGCTTTATCTTTTTCTGCATATCCTGCTGTATCTCTTCCTGCTGGATCTCCTGCTTAATCTCCTCCTACTACATCTTCAGCATATGCTGCTGCATCTGGTGCTGCCTCACATATTGCCGCATCTCCTGCTATTGCATCTGCTGCTGAATCTGCATCTCCTCTTTCGTCTGCTGCCTGCATCTCCTGCTGCTGAATCTCCTGCTGCTGCATCTGCTGGTGCTGCATATGCTACTGCATCTGCTGCAGGATCTTCTTCTTCTGCCTCTCATGCCACATCTCCCGCTGATGCATCTCCTGCTTCTCTATATCTTGCTCAATCTACTGCTGCTGCATCTCCAGCTGCATCTCCGGCTGCTGCATCTCTTGCATCTTTTGGTGCATCTGCTGTAGATTAATCTACTGCTGCATCTCCTGTCCCTTCATCTTCTGATTTTTTGATGTCCTCCTGCATCACCTGATGCTCCATCTGCTGCTGCTGCATACACTGCTGCATCTTCTGCTGCTGAATTCACTTCTGCTGCATCTGCTACTGCATCACCTTCTACTGAATCCCGTGATACATCTCCTGCTGCTGCATCCACTGGTACATCTCCTAATGCTGCATCTCCTGCTGATGCACCTCCCGATGCATCTCCTGCTCAATCTCCTCCTGCTGCTTCTCCTACTGCTTCATCTCCTGCATCTGCTACTGCATGTGCTGCTGCATCTCCTGCTTCTCTGTGTCCTCCTCCTGGATCTCCACCTGCATCGATTGCTGCTGCATCCTCTGCTGAACCTCCTGCTGCTGCATCTCCTTCTGCAACTTCCTCTGATGCATCAGCAGATTCATCTGATGATGCATCTCCCCTGCTTCATCTCCTGATGCTGAATCTCCTGCTCTTGCATACCCTGCTGCATCTACAGCTGCTTCTAAGCCTACTTCATCTACTGCTGCTGCATTACCTGCTGCTTCTGCTGCTGCATCTCCTCCTGAATTTCCTGCTGCTGCATCTCCTGCTGCTGCATCTCCTTCTGTTACATCTCCTGCTGCATCTCCTGCTGCTGCATCTCCTTCTGCTACGTCTCCTTCTGCATCTCCTGCTACAGCATCTCCTGCAGTATCTGCTGCTTCTGCATCTCCTGATACATCCCCTGCTGCTTTTTCTCATCCTGCTGCATCTCAGGCTGCATCTCCTGCTGCTGCATCTAGTGCTGCTGCATCTCCTTCTGCTACGTCTCCTTCTGCATCTCCTGCTACAGCATCTCCTGCAGTATCTGCTGCTTCTGCATCTCCTGATACATCCCCTGCTGCTTCTGCATCTCCTGATACATCCCCTGCTGCTTCATCTCATCCTGCTGCATCTCAGGCTGCATCTCCTGCTGCTATATCTCCTGCTCTTTCATATCCTGCTACTGCATCTCCAAATGAATCTCCTGCTGCTTCATCTCTTGATCCATGTCGTGCTGCTGCATCTCCTGTTTCTGCATCTCCTTTTGCTTCGTCTGCTGCTGCATCTCCTGCTGTATCTCATGTTGCACCTTCTATTGAAGCATCTCCTGCATCATCTCTTTCTGCTGCATATCTTGCTGCTTCATCTCGTTCTGCATCTCCTTGAGCGTCACCTACTGCTTCTCCTCTGCATCACCTGCAGATACATCTCCTGCTGTATCTCCTGCTCCTGCATATTCATCAGCATTTCCTGCTGCAGCTCTTTATGATTCTACTACTGCTGCATCTGCTGAATTTGCTGCTGCATCTGCTGCTGCTTCATCTACTGCTGCATCTCCTGATAGATCTCCAGCTTCTATATATCCTGCTACTGCATCTGATGCTGCATCTGATGCTACTTTCTCTCTTGATGCATTTACTGCGGCTGCATCTCCTGCTATATTTCCTTCTGCTGCATCTTCTTTACTTCATCTACTACTATGCATCTCCTGCTGCTGCATCTCCTCCTTCTGCATCTCCGGCTGAATCGCCTGTAGCAGCTCCTGCTTCTTCATCTCCTGCTGCTACATCTCCTAATGCATATGATGATGCTGCATCTCCTGTTACTTCTGCTGCTGCTGCATTCCCTGCTGCATCCCCTGATGCTGCAGTTCCTTCTGCACCTTCTGTGTCTCCTGCTACTACATCCCCTGCTGCTGCATTTCCTGCTTCATCTCCTGATGCTGCAACTCCATCTGCATCTTCTGCCGATGCATCTCCTGCAGAATCTGCTGCTGCTGCATCTCCTGTTGCATCTGCTTCTGATGCATCTGCGGCTACATCTCTGCTGCTGCATCTCTTGCTGCATTGCCTACTTCATCTGTTAATGCATCTGTGGCTGCTCTATGTCCTGCTATATCTCGTCATCCTTCACATCCTGCTGCATCTGCTGAAGATTCTCTTCCTATTGCTTCTCCTGCTGAATCTGCATTTCATGCTGCATCTGCTTCTGCATCTCCTGCTGCTGCATCTCCTGCTGAATTAGCTGCTGCTGCATCTGCTTCTACATGTACGTTATAACTTTCTATATTTGCTACATCATCTCCTGGTATATCTGCTAATGAACATCCTGCTGTTGCATTTCTTGCTTCATCTTCAACTGATGCATCTGTGGCTTCATCACCTCATATGTCATCTCCTGCTGCATCTGCTCCTGATGGAGTATCTGCTGATCCTGCATCTACTGCTGCATTTCCGGCTGCAACTGCTGCTGCTCTGCTGCTGCTTCATCTCCTGCCAAATCTCCTGCTACATATCCTGCTGCTGCACCTCCTAATGCATCTCATGATAATACTTCATCTCCTGCTACTGCATCTCCTGCTGCACCTACTGCTGCTGCATTGTCTGCTGCATTTTCTGCTGCTGCATTGTCTGCTGCATCTCTTGCTGATGGTTCTGATACAGCATCTCTTGCTCTTGCATCTCCTGCTGCATCTCTTGCTGCTGCATTACCTGCTCATTTTCCTCCTACTGCATCTCCTCCTGCTGCATATCCTGCTTCTCTATATACTGCTGCCTATCCTGCTACTGCATCTCCTGCTGCTGAATCTCTTTCTCTATCTCCTTCTTCTGAAACTCCTGCTGCTCTATTACCTTCTGCATCGACTCCTGCTGCATGTCCTGCTGCTGCATCGACTCCTGCTGCATCTCCTTCTGCATCTCCTTCTACAGAATCTCCTGCTAAATCTGCATCTCCTTCTGCTGAATCTCCTCCTGAATCTCCGGCGGCAGCTCATGCTGCTACATATCCTGCTACATCTCCTGACGTATCTCCTTCAGAATATGCATCTCCTGCTGCTTCTCCTGCTGCTGAATTTCCTTCTGCTGAATCTCCTGCTTCTTAATCTCCTGCTGCTGAATCTCCTGCTGCTGCGTCTGCTGCATCATCGCCTCTTTCTCCATAACCTTTTGTATCTCCAGTTGCTGCATCATATCATGCTGCGGCAGATGTTGAAAATCTCTTCCTACTGCATCTTCTGCTGAATCTTCATTTCCTGCTGCATCTGCTTCTGCATCTCCTCCTGCTGAGTCTCCTGCTGCTTCTCCTGCTGCTGCATCAGTTTCTGCTGAATCTCCTGATGAATCTCCTGCAGCATCTCATGCTTCTACATATCATGCTGAATCTCCTGCTGCTGAATCTCCTGATGCCTCTGCTGCTACTGCATCTCCTACAGCCGCATCACCTTCTGCATGTGCTGCTGCAGCGTCTCCTAATGCTGCATCTCCTGTTGATGCATCTGCTGGTGCTTCACCTGCTTCTGCATCTCCTGCTGCTGCATCTCCGTCTGAATCTCTTGGTGCTGCATTTCCTGCTGATGCCTATTCTGCTTCAACTCCTGCTGCTGCACCACCTTCTGCATCTATTCCTGTTGTATTTCCTGCTGCTGCTGCATCTCCGTCTGAATCTCTTGGTGCTGCATCGCTTGCTGATGCATCTCCTGCTGCATCTGCTTCTGCATCTACTTCTTCTGCATCTCCGGCTCCAGCATCTCCTGCTGAATCAATTGCTGCTGCATCCCTTACTCATCTCCTACTGCTGCATATACTGCTGCATCTGGTGCTGCTGTACCTCCTCCTGCTGCATTTCCTCTTGCATACCCTCCTGCTGCACCTCCCGCTTAAGCTCCTCCTTCTGCATTTCCTGTCCCATCTCCTCCTGCTGCATCTCCTGCTGCATCTCCTGCTTCATCTCCTGCTGCTGCATCTCCTTCTGCTACATCTCCTTCTGCACCTCCTAAAACAACATCTCCTGCAGTATCTTCTGCTTCTGCATCTCCTGATACATCCCCTCCTGCTTCGTCTCATCCTGCTGCATCTCAGGCTGCAATATCTCCTGCTGGTTCATATCCTGCTACTGCATCTCCTAATGAATCTCCTGCTGCTTCTTCTCTAGATCCATGTCGTGCTGCTGCATCTCCTGTTTCTGCATCTCCTTTTGCTTCGTCTGCTGCTACATCTGCTCAATCTCATGTTGCACCTTCTATTGAAGGATCTCCTGCGTCATCTCCTTCTGCTGCATATCTTGCTGCTTCATCTCGTTCTGCATCTCCTGCTGCATCTCCTTCTGCATCACCTGCAGATGCATCTCCTGCTGTATCTCCTGCACCTGCACATTCATCTGCATTTTATGCTGAAGGTCTTTATGAATACCCTACTGCTGCATCTGCTGCTGCTTCATCTACTGCAGCATCTCCTGACAGATCTCCTGCTGCTGCATCTCCTGATGCTGCATCTGATGCTGCATCTGGTGCTGCCTTCTCTCTTTCTTCATGATGAATCTCCTGCTATATTTCCTTCTGCTGCATCTTCTCTTCACCTACTACGCTGCACCTCCTGCTATTGCATCTCCTCCTTCTACATCTCCATCTGAACCGCCTGTAGCATCTTCTGCTTCTTCATCTCCTGCTGCTACATCTCCTAGTGCATATGATGCTGCTGCATCTCCTGTTACTTCTGCTGCTACTGCATCTCCTGCTGCATCTCCTGCTGCTATAGCTCTTGCTGATTCATATCCTGCTACTGCATCTCCTAATGAATCTCCTTCTGCTTCATCTCTTGATCCATGTCCTGCTGCTGCATCTCCTGTTTCTGCATCTCCTTTTGCTTCGTCTGCTGCTGCATCTCCTGCTCTGTCTGATGATGCACCTACTATTGAAGCACCTCCTGTGTCATCTCCTTCTGCTGCATATCTTGCTGCTTCATCTCTTTCTTCATATCCTGCTGCATCTCCCTGAGCGTCACCTGCTGCATCTCCTTCTGCATCACCTGCTGTATCTCCTGCTCCTGCATATTCATCTGCATTCCCTGCTGCAGCTCTTTCCTCTTGCATCTCCTGCTGCATCTCTTGCTGCTGCATTACCTGCTCTATCTCCTCCGACTGCATCTCCTGCTGCTGCATATCCTGCTTCTGTATATACTGCTGCCTTTCCTGCTGCTGCATCTCCTGCTGCTGAATCTCTTTCTGCATCTCCTTTTTCTGAATCTCCTGCTGCTCTATTACCTTCTGCATCGATTCCGGCTGCATGTCCTGCTGATGCATCTCCTGCTCTTGCATCTCCTTCTGCTGAATCTCCTCCTGAATCTCCGGCGGCAGCTCATGCTGCTACATATCCTGCTACATCTCCTGACGTATCTCCTTCAGAATATGCATCTCCTTCTGCTTCTCCTGCTGCTGAATCTACTGCTGCTGCGTCTGCTCCTGCTGAATCTCCTGTGGCTGTGTCTGCTGCATCGTCTCCTCTTTCTGCTTAACTTGCTGTATCTCCTGTCCTTGCATCATGTCATGCTGCTGCATATGTTGAAGAATCTCTTCCTACTGCATCTTCTGCTGAATCTTCATTTCCTGCTGCATCTGCTTCTGCATCTCCTGCTGCTGCTGCATCTCCTGCTGCTTCTCCTTCTGAATATGCATCTCCTGATGCATCTCCAGCTGCTGCCACTCCTACTGCAGCGTTTGCTTCTGCATCTCGTGCTGCACCTCTTCCTGCTGAATCTCCTGATGGCGTGTTTACTGCTGAATATCTTTTGTCTGCTGCTGAATCTCCTGCTTCTGAATCTCCTGCTGCATCTGCTGCTGCTACATCTCCTACTGCTGCATCTCCTGTTGCTTCATCTGCTGGTGCTGCACCTGCTGCAACATCTGCTTCAGCCTCTCCTTCTGCTGCACCTCCTGCTGAATCTCCGTCTTAATCTCTTGGTGCTGCATCTCATGCTGCTGCATATTCTGCTTCAACTCCTGCTGCTTCAAATCCTCCTGCTGCATCTCCTGCTGCTGCATCTGCTGATATTGCAATGTGCTGCTGCACCTCCTGCTGTATCTCTTGGTGCTGCATCTTCTGCTGTTGCATCTCCTGTTTCGTCTCATTATGACTTAACTGCCACTATTGAGGTGCTTTAGGGAAATCGAACAACGCCCACAGGGAAGATGCTAGCATGGAAAGCTGCTGCTTCTGAATGTCTTCTCTTAAAGCGCTTTCACTGCAAAGCGAGACTTGTAAGAAGTTTGAGTATACGCTTTCGTACTTTAACATCAGAACGGCTATTAAAGCGTCACTTGAAAGTAGCAGAGCGTTCAGCTCAAATACCGCAGGGAAGAAGCTACGATGAAATGCTGGCTCTCGTTAGAGTCTTCTCTGGAAACGCTTTCAGTGCAAGCTGCAAAGCATGACTAACAGAACGTTTTAGTATAGGGCACTGAATTGTGACTTATGAAGGTGCTTTCTGATAAGTGAGTAACTGACGCAGTGAAGATGCTAGCGTGGAATAATGCTGCTACTGAATGTCTTCTCTTAGTGCGCTTTCACTGCAAAGCAAAACTTGTAGAAGTTTCAGTCTAGGCTTGTACACTGCAGCATCAGAATGGCTATTAAAGCATCACTTCAAAAATCTTTAGCGCTTTCACTGCAAGGCAAGACTTGTAGAACTTTCAGTCTAGGCTCGTGTACTGCAGCATCACAATGGGTATTAAAGCGTCACTGGAAAATTTGAAAACGTTTAGAAAAAGTACCGCAAGGGCGCTGCTACGATCAAATGCTCTCGTTAGAATCTTCTCTGGAAGCGCTTTCACTGCAAGCTGCAAAGCACGTCTAACAAAACGTTTAGTATTGATTACGGAATTGTGATTTAACTATTGAAGAGCTTTAGGAAAAGTGAGTAAAGCCCGTATGGAAGATGCTAGCATGGAATGCTGCTGCTTCTGAATGTCTTCTCTTATAGTGCTTTCACTGCAAAGAAAGACTTGTAGAACTTTCATTCTATTCTTCTGAAGTATATCATCAGCTAGTGTCGCTTCAATATTTCAGAGCGTTCAGCACAAGTACCGCAGGGATGCTTCTACCATCAAATGCTGGTTCTCGTTAGAGTCGTCTCTTCTAGCGCTTTCGCTGCAGGCTGTGAAGCACGACTAACACATTTTGGTTTAGGGTAATGAATTGTGACTTAACTGCGCCTGTTAACGCGCTTATGGAAAAGTAAGCATTTCAGGCAGTGCAGATGCTGGCCTGAAACTACACCGCTTATTAATGTTTTCTCTTATAGCGCTGTTACTGCAAAAGACGACTTGTAGAACTTTCACTCTAGGCTTATGAGCTGTAAGATCAGAATGGCTATTAAAGCCTCATTTCAAGATTTGAGATAGTTCAGCACAAGTACCGCAGGCAACCTGCTACTATCAAAATTTGGCTCTCTATAGGATCCTTTCATGAAGCGCTGTCACTGCCAGGCGCAAAGCACGAAAAACGCATCGTTTTCGCGCAGGCTGGTTATTAGCTACTTAATAACGCCTAATAACGCTCTTTAGGAAAAGTGAATATCTCGTGCAGGGAAGATGTTAGCACGGAATGCTTCTGCTTCTGTATGTCTTCTCTTAGAGCGCAATCACTGCAAACCAAGATTATCGAACTTTCCGTCTAGGATAGTGATCTGAAACATCAGCGTGGCTAGTAAGGCTTCACTTGAAGATTTGAAAGCGTTCAACAGAAATACCCCTGGGAAGTTGCTAGCATCAAATGGTGGCTCTCGTTAGAATCTTCTCCGTAAGCGCTTTCACTGAGAGGTGCAAAACACGATTAACAATGCGTTTAAGTGTAGGTTAAAGAATAGTGACATAACAGTGACTACTAACGAGCTTTAGAAAAGTGACTACCTCCAACAGCGAAGATGTTAGCACTGAATGCTGCTGCTTCTGAATGTCGTCTCTTATAGCACAACTACCGAGGGAATGCAGAAACCATCAAATGGTGTCTCTCGTTAGAATCTTCTCTGGAAGCGCTTTCACTGCAAGCTGCAAACACGACTAAAAGAACTTATTAGCATAGGCTAGTTAATAGGGACTTAACACCGTCTATTATGGAGTTTTAGTAAAAATTCACATCTCCAGTAGGGAAGATGCTAGCATTGAATGCTTCTGCTTGTGGATGTAGTCTCTTAGAGCGCTTTCACTGCAGAGCACGACTTGTAGAACTATCAGGGATATTTCTGCTAAACGTTTTAAAATCTTCAAGTGAAGCCTTACTAGCCATGCTGAAGTTTCTGTTCACTAGTCTAGACGGAAAGTTCTACACGTCGTGCTCTGCAGTGATTGCGCTCTAAGAGAATACATCCTCAAGCAGAAGCATTCTAGGCAAACATCTTCCCTACTGGAGATCTTCTCTTTTCCTAAAGGGCGTTATTAGGCGATATTAAGTCGCTAATAACATGCCTGCGCGAAAACGATGCGTTTTTCGTGCTTTGCGGCTGACAGTGATAGCGCTTCATAAAGATACTAACGAGAGCCAGATTTTGATGGTAGCAGCTTCCGTGCGGTACTTGAGCAGAAATCTCTAAAATCTTGACGTGATGCCTCAATAGCCATGCTGATATTACTTTTCACAAGCCTAGAGTGAAAGGTCGACAAGTAGTGCTTTGTAGTTGTAGAGCTTAAAGAGAACACGTTCATAAGCGAAATCATTCCATGCTAGCATCGTCCTTGCTGGAGATATTAACTCCAACTATAGCGAAGTAATAGGCGTTTTAAAGTCACTATTTACAAGCCTTAACTAAAACATTCTTTTAGTCGTGTTTGCAACTTGCAGTAAAAGTCTATCCAGGAAGACTCTAACGTGAGCCTGTATTGGATGGTAGCATCTTCCCTGCGGTACTTATGCCGAATGCTCTGAAATTTTGACGTGACGCCTTCGTAGCTATTTTGATGTTACCGTTCACAAACCGAGAATGAAAGTTCTACAAGTCTCTAAGAGAAGACATTCAGAAGCACAAGCAGTCATTCTGATCTGACAGTACACAAGACTAGACGGGAAGTTCTACAAGTCGTGCTCTGCAATAAAATCGCTCTAAGAGAATACATCCACAAGCAGAAGCATTCCATGCTAACATCTTCCCTGCACGAGATATTCTCTTTTCCTAAAGAGCATTGTTAGGCGTTATTAAGCCGCTAATAACTAACCTCCGCACAAACGTTGCGTTTTTCCGGCTTTGGGCTGACAGTTAAAGCGCTTAATTAAAAGATCCTAACGAGAGCCAGAATTTGATAGTAGCGGGTTCCGTGAGGTACTTGAGCAGAAATCTCTAAAATCTTGACGTGATGCCTCAATAGCCCTGCAGATGTTACCGTTCACTAGACTAGAAGGAAAGTTCGACAAGTCTCGCTTTCCAGTGAAAGTGCTATAAGAGACGACATTCAGAAGCAGCAGCATTCCGTGCTAACGTCTTCGCTGTTGGAGATAGTCACTTTTCCAAAAGCTCGTTAGTAGTCGCTGTTATGTCACTATTCTTTAACCTACACTTAAACGCATTGTTAATCGTGTTTTGCACCTCTCAGTGAAAGTGCTTCCACAGAAGACTCTAACGAGAGACACCATCTGATGCTAGCAACTTCCCAGGGGTATTTCTGTTGAACGCTTTCAAATCTTCAAGTGAAGCTTTACTAGCCATGCTGATGTTACAGTTCAGTAGCCTAGACGGAAAGTTCGATAATCTTGGTTTGCAGTGATTGCGCTCTAAGAGAAGACATACAGAAGCAGAAGCATTCCGTGCTAACATCTTCCCTGCACGAGATATTCACTTTTCCTAAAGAGCGTTATTAGGCGTTATTAAGTCGCTAATAACTAGCCTGCGCGAAAACGATGTGTTTTTCGTGCTTTGCGGCTCGCAGTGACAGCGCTTCATGAAAGGATCCTATAGAGAGGCAAAATTTGATGGTAGCAGGTTCCCTGCGGTACTTGTGCTGAACGATCTCAAATCTTGAAATGAGGCTTTAATAGCCATTCTGATCTTGCAGCTCATAAGCCTAGAGTGAAAGTTCTACAAGTCGTCTTTTGCAGTAACAGCGCTATAAGAGAAAACATTAATAAGCGGTGTAGTTTCAGGCCAGCATCTGCACTGCCTGAAATACTTACTTTTCCATAAGCGCGTTAACAGGCGCAGTTAAGTCACAATTCATTACCCTAAACTAAAATGTGTTAGTCGTGCTTCACAGCCTGCAGCGAAAGCGCTAGAAGAGAAGACTCTAACGAGAACCAGCATTTGATGGTAGAAGCATCCCTGCGGTACTTGTGCTGAACGCTCTGAAATTTTGAAGCGACACTTTACTAGCTGATGATATACTTCAGAAGACTAGAATGAAAGTTCTACAAGTCTTTCTTTGCAGTGAAAGTGCTATAAGAGAAGACATTCAGAAGCAGCAGCATTCCATACTATCATCTTCCCTGCAGCCGATGTTCACTGTTCCTAAAGCGCGTTATTCGGCGAAGTAAAGTAACTGTTCGGTACCCTATACTAATATTTTGTGTTAGTCGTGCTTTGCAGCTTGTAGTGAAAGCGCTTCCAGAGAAGACTAACGAGAGCTAGCATGTGATCGTAGCAGCTTCCCTGCCGTACTTGTGCTGAACGATTTGAAATTTTGAAGTGACGCTTTAATACCCATTCTTATGTTACAGGACACGAGCCTAGACTGAAAGTTCTACAAGTCTTTCTTTGCAGTGAAAGCGCTATAAGAAAAGACATTCAGAAGCAGCAGCATTCCATGCTAGCATCTTCCATACGGGCTTTACTCACTTTTCCTAAAGCTCTTCAATAGTTAAATCACAATTCCGTAATCAATACTAAACGTTTTGTTAGACGTGCTTTGCAACTTGCAGTGAAAGCGCTTCAAGAGACGATTCTAACGAGAGCATTGGATCGTAGCAGCGCCCTTGCGGTACTTTTTCTAAACGTTTTCAAATTATCCAGTGACGCTTTAATAGCCATTGTGATGCTGCAGTACACGAGCCTAGACTGAAAGTTCTACAAGTCTTGCCTTGCAGTGAAAGCGCTAAAGATTTTTGAAGTGATGCTTTAATAGCCATTCTGATGCTGCAGTGTACAAGCCTAGACTGAAACTTCTACAAGTTTTGCTTTGCAGTGAAAGCGCACTAAGAGAAGACATTCAGTAGCAGCATTATTCCACGCTAGCATCTTCACTGCGTCAGTTACTCACTTATCAGAAAGCACCTTCATAAGTCACAATTCAGTACCTTATACTAAAACGTTCTGTTAGTCATGCTTTGCAGCTTGCACTGAAAGCCTTTCCAGAGAAGACTCTAACGAGAGCCAGCATTTCATCGTAGCTTCTTCCCTGCGGTATTTGAGCTGAACGCCCTGCTACTTTCGAGTGACGCTTTAATAGCCGTTCTGATGTTAAAGTACACAAGCGTATACTCAAACTTCTTACAAGTCTCGCTTTGCAGTGAAAGCGCTTTAAGAGAAGACATTCAGAAGCAGCAGCTTTCCATGCTAGCATCTTCCCTGTGGGCGTTATTCGATTTCCCTAAAGCACCTTAATAGTGGCAGTTAAGTCATAATGAGATGAAGAAGGAGATGCAACAGCAGAAGATGCAGCACCAAGAGATACAGCAGGAGGTACAGCAGCACATGCAGTATCAGCAGATGCAGCAGCAGGAGATGAAGCAGCAGATGCAGCAGCAGGAGATGCAGCAGGAGGATTTGAAGCAGCAGGAGTTGAGGCAGAATATGCATCAGCAGGAAATGCAGCACCATGAGATTAAGACGGAGATTCAGCAGGAGGTGCAGCAGAAGGAGAGGCTGAAGCAGATGTTGCAGCAGGTGCAGCACCAGCAGATGAAGCAACAGGAGATGCAGCAGTAGGAGATGTAGCAGCAGCAGATGTAGTAGGAGATTCAGAAGCAGGAGATTCAGCAGGAAGAGGTGCAGCACGAGATGCAGAAGCAAACGCTGCAGTAGGAGTGGCAGCAGCTGGAGATGCATCAGGAGATGCATATTCAGAAGGAGAAGCAGCAGGAGATGCAGCAGCAGGAGGAGATGCAGAAGCAGATGCAGCAGGAAATGAAGATGCAGTAGGAGAGATTCTTCAACATATGCAGCAGCATGACATGATGCAACGACAGGAGATACAGCAAGTTATGCAGAAAGAGGAGACGATGCAGCAGACACAGCCACAGGAGATTCAGCAGGAGCAGAGGCAGCAGAAGTAGATTCGGCAGCAGGAGAAGCAGAAGGAAATGCATATTCTGAAGGAGATACGTCAGGAGATGTAGCAGGATATGTAGCAGCATGAGCTGCCGCCTGAGATTCAGGAGGAGATTCAGCAGAAGGAGATGCAGATTTAGCAGGAGATTCTGTAGAAGGAGATGCAGCAGGAGTCGATGCAGCAGCAGGACATGCAGCAGGAGTCGATGCAGAAGGTAATAGAGCAGCAGGAGTTTCAGAAGAAGGAGATAGAGAAAGAGATTCAGCAGCAGGAGATGCAGTAGCAGGATAGGCAGCAGTATATAGAGAAGCAGGATATGCAGCAGGAGGAGATGCCGTAGGAGGAGATAGAGTAGGTAATGCAGCAGCAGGACATGCAGCAGGAGATGCAAGAGCAAGAGATGCTGTATCAGAACCATCAGCAAGAGATGCAGCAGACAATGCAGCAGCAGAAAATGCAGCAGACAATGCAGCAGCAGTAGGTGCAGCAGGAGATGCAGTAGCAGGAGATGAAGTATTATCATGAGATGCATTAGGAGGTGCAGCAGCAGGATATGTAGCAGGAGATTTGGCAGGAGATGAAGCAGCAGCAGAGCAGCAGCAGTTGCAGCCGGAAATGCAGCAGTAGATGCAGGATCAGCAGATACTCCATCAGGAGCAGATGCAGCAGGAGATGACATATGAGGTGATGAAGCCACAGATGCATCAGTTGAAGATGAAACAAGAAATGCAACAGCAGGATGTTCATTAGCAGATATACCAGGAGATGATGTAGCAAACATAGAAAGTTATAACGTACATGTAGAAGCAGATGCAGCAGCAGCATCTAATTCAGCAGGAGATGCTAGCAGCAGGAGATGCAGAAGCAAGATGCAGCATGAAATGCAGATTCAGCAGGAGAAGCAATAGGAAGAGAATCTTCAGCAGATGCAGCAGGATGTGAAGGATGACGAGATGTAGCAGGACATAGAGCAGCCACAGATGCATTAGCAGATGAAGCAGGAAATGCAGCAAGAGATGCAGCAGCAGAGATGTAGCCGCAGATGCATCAGAAGCAGATGCAAGAGGAGATGCAGCAGCAGCAGATTCTGCAGGAGATGCATCGGCAGAAGTTGCAGATGGAGTTGCAGCATCAGGAGATGAAGCAGGAAATGCAGCAGCAGGGGATGTAGTAGCAGGAGACACAGAAGGTGCAGAAGGAACTGCAGCATCAGGGGATGCAGCAGGAATGCAGCAGCAGCAGAAGTAACAGCAGATGCAGCAGCATCATATGCATTAGGAGCAGCAGGAAATGAAGAAGCAGGATCTGCTAGAGGCGATTCAGCCGGAGATGGCAGAAGGAGGAGATGCAGCAGCAGGAGATGCCATAGTAGTAGATGAAGTAAAGAAGATGCAGCAGAAGGAAATATAGCATGGAGATGCAGCCGCAGTAAATGCATCAAGAGAGAAAGTAGCATCAGATGCAGCATCAGATGCAGTAGCAGGAGATATAGAAGCTGGAGATCTATCAGGAGATGCAGCAGTAGATGAAGCAGCAGCAGATGCAGCAGCAAATTCAGCAGATGCAGCAGTAGTAGAAATCATAAAGAGCTGCAGCAGGAAATGCTGATGAATATGCAGGAGCAGGAGATACAGCAGGAGATGTATCTGCAGGTGATGCAGAAGAGATGCAGCAGGTGACGCTCAAGGAGATGCAGAACGAGATGAAGCAGCAAGATATGCAGCAGAAAGAGATGATGCAGGAGATGCTTCAATAGAAGGTGCAACATGAGATACAGCAGGAGATGCAGCAGCAGACGAAGCAAAAGGAGATGCAGAAACAGGAGATGCAGCAGCACGACATGGATCAAGAGATGAAGCAGCAGGAGATTCATTTGGAGATGCAGTAGCAGGATATGAAAGAGCAGGAGATATAGCAGCAGGAGATGCAGCCTGAGATGCAGCAGGATGAGATGAAGCAGCAGGGGATGTATCAGGAGATGCAGAAGCAGCAGATACTGCAGGAGATGCTGTAGCAGGAGATGCTGTAGAAGGAGACGTAGCAGAAGGAGATGCAGCAGCAGGAGATGCAGCAGGAGATGTAACAGAAGGAGATGCAGCAGCAGGAGATGCAGCAACAGGAGATGCAGCAGGTGATGCAACAGGAGGAGATGTGTCAGGAGATGCAGAAGGAGGAGATTCAGCAGGAGATGCAGCAGGAGGAGATGCAACAGGAGATGAATCAGGAGGAGGTACAGCAACATCAGATGCAGCAGTATATGCAGCAGAAGGAGATGAATAAGAGATGCAGCAGCAATTGATTCAGCAGGAGATGCTGGAGCCGGAGGTGCAGAAGAAGTAGATGCAGAAGCAGGAGATGCAGCAGGACATGCATCAGCAGGAGATGCAGCAAAACATACATCAGCAGGAGACACAGCAGCAAGATATGAGGCAGCAGATGCACCAGCAGCAAAAGCAGCAGCAGATGCAGCAGCAAAGGATGCAGGATGAGATGCAGCAAGAATTGCATCAGCATGGAGATGCTGCTGGAAATTCAGTAGGATATGCAACAGCAAGCGATTTGGCAACAGCAGATGCCTCAGGATATGCAGCAGCAGCTGCAGCTGCATGAGGTGTATCATCAGGAGATGTAGCAAGAGATGCATATTCAGCAGGTGATGCACCAGGTTATGCAGCAGCAGATTCAGCAGAAGGAAATGCAGCAGGAAATCAGCTGGAGATGCAGCAGCAGGAGATGCAGGAAAAGAAGATGAAGGCGAACCAGAGGCAGCAGCAGGTTCAGCAGTAGTTGCAGCAGCAGAGATGAAGAGGGAGGAGATTCAGCAGAAGATGAAGAGGCAGGAGATTCAGCAGGAGATGCATCAGCAGGAAATGCATCAGCAGATTGTGCAGCAGGAAATTCCGTAGGAGATTTTGCAGCAGGAGATTCAGTAGAAAATGCAGCAGGAGATGCAGCAGGAGTTATTGAAGGAGATTCAGCAGCAGGCGATGCAGTAGGAGATGCAGCAGGAAAGACATCAGCAGGAATTGTAGCAGGAGATGCTGGAGGAGATTCTGCAGAAGAAGATTCAGCAGGAGATGAAGCAGGAGATGAAATAGCAACATAGGCATCAGCAGTTACAGCAGGAAGTGCAACAGGAGATTGAGCAGGAGATGAAGCCGCAGATGCCTGCAACAGGATATGCAGCTGAAATGCAGAAGCACTAGATGCATCCGTAGAAGATTGAGCAGCAGATGCAGCAGGAAATGGAGATACATCTGCAGATTCATCCATAGATGCATGAGCAGAGGATGCAGCAGCAGGAGATGCTGGAGGACACCAAGTGGCAGAAGATGTAGCAGCAGGAATTGTAGCAGAAGATGCAGCAGTACATGAATCTTCAGCAGATGCAGCAGCAGATTAAGAAGATGCAGTAGCCAGAAATGCAGCAGAAGATGCAGCAAGAGGAGATGCATCAGCAGGAGATGCAGTCAGCAGACGAAAGGGGAGATGCAGATTCAGCAGCAGATGAAGTAACAAGAGATGCAGCAGCAGATGAAGTAGCCCGACTTGCAGCAGCAGATGCAATAGCAGGAGATGCAGCAATATGTGAGGCAGCACCAGATGCAGCAGCATATGCTGAAGATGTAGTAGGAGGAGATTAAGCAGGAGATCCAGCAGGAAGAGATACAGCAGGATATGCAGAAAAAATAAAGCAGAAATAGATGCATCAGGATATACAGCAGCAGGATATGCATCAGCAGGAAATGCAGCAGAACATGCACTAGCAGAAAATGTAGCAGGAGATGGAGAAGCAGATGCAGCCAGAGATTAGAAGGAGATTCAGCAGCAGGAGATTCAGTAGAAAATGCAGCAGGAGATACATCAGCAGGAATTGTAGCAGGAGATGCTGGACGAGATTCTGCAGAAGAAGATTCAGTAGGAGATGCAGCAGGAGATTAATTAGCAACATAGGCATCCTCAGTTACAGCAGGATGTGCAGCAGGAGATTCAGCAGGAGATGTAGCAACAGGAGATGCAGCCGCAGATGCCTTCAACAGGATATGCAGCTGAAATGCAGAAGCACTAGATGCATCCGTAGAAGATTGAGCAGCAGATGCAGCAGGAAATGGAGATGCTTCTGGAGATGATCCGCAGATGCATCCGCAGAGTTTGCAGCAGGAGATGAAGCAGCAGATGCAGCAGCAGGAGATGCAGGAGGACATCAAGTAGAAGGAGATGCAGCAGCAGCAAATGTAACTAGAGATGCAGCAGTGGCATGAAGCATCAAGAAATAGAGCAGCAGATTAAGCAGCAGCAGGATATGCAGCAAAATATGCAGAAAGAGGTAATGCATGAGAAAGTGATGCAGCTGCAAATGCAGAGGTAGCAGATGAAGCAGCAATAAATGCAGCAGCAGATGCATCAGGAGATGCTGATTCAGTAGGAGATGTAGCAGCAGAAGATGCTGCAGCAGATGATGCAGCAGGAGATGCAGCAGAAGGAAATGCAGCAAGATATGATGCAGGAGGAAATGCAGTAAGATATGAAGCAGGAGATGCAGCAGCAGGAGATGCAGCAGGGGATGCATATTCAGCAGTAGATTCAGCAGAAACTTCAGAAGGAGATGCAGCAGTAGATAAAGCAGCAGCATATGCAACAGCAGATGCACCAGATGGAGCAGAAAGAGATGCAGCAGGGGATGGATCAGCAGATGCAACGGGAAATGGTGCATCAGGAGATGCACCCGCAGATGCACGAGCAGAGGATGCATCAGGAGAGGTAGCAGCAGGAGATACAGGAGCAGGTGATGCCACAGGAGATGCAACCTCAGAAGATGCAGCACCAAGAGATGCAGCAGGAGACGCAGAAGCACATGCAGTATCAGCAGATGCAGCAGCAGGAGATGCAGCAGCCGGAAATACAACAGGAATAGATGCAGAAGGTAATGCAGCAGCAGGAGTTGAAGCAGAATATGCAGCAGCATGAGATGCAGCACCAAGAGATTCAGACAGAGATGCAGCAGGAGGTGCAGAAGCAGGAGATGCAGAAGCAGATGTTGCAGCAGGTGCAGCACCAGCATAGGTAGCAACAGGATATGAAGCAGAAGGAGATGCTGCAGCAGCACATGTAGAAGGTAATGCAGCAGTAGGAGCTGCAGCAGCAGCAGATGCAGCAGGAGATTCAGCAGCAGGAGATTCAGCATGATATGTAGAAGCATGAGATGCCGCAGGAGATTCATCATGAGATTCAGCAGAAACTGATGCAGCAGCAGGAGAAGCAACAGGAGACGCAGCAGCAGCAGGAGATGCAGAAGCAGATGCAGCAGGAAATGAAGATTCATCAGAAGATGCAGTAGGAAGAGATTCTTCAACATATGCAGCAGCATGATATGATGCAGCAAATGGAGATACAGCAGGTTATGGAGAAAGAGGAGACGATGCAGAAATGCAGCAGCAGCAGACGCAGCAGGAGGAGATACAGCAGCAGCAGATTCAGCAGCAGCAGATGCAGCAGCAGGAGAAGCATATATATAGAAGGAGATACGTCAGGAGATGTAGCAGAATATGTAGCAGCATGAGATGCCGCCGGAGATTCAGGAGGAAATTCAGCAGAAGGAGATGCAAGTGCAGGAGATGCATCAGCAGGAGATGCAGAAGCAGATGCAGCAGGAGATTCCTATTTAGCAGGAGATGCATCAGCAGGAGATGCAGAAGCAGATGCAGCAGGAGTCGATGCAGCAGCAGGACATGCAGGAGGAGTCGATGCAGAAGGTATTAGAGCAGCAGGAGGTTCAGAAGAAGGAGATGCAGTAGCAGGAGACGCAGTAGAAGATGATGCAGCCGCAGCAGATGCAGGAGAAGCAGCAGCAGGAGATGAAGAGGCAGGAGATTCAGCAGGAGATGCATCAGCAGGAAATGTAGCAGGAGATTCTGCAGCAGGAAAGACCGTAGGAGAGTCTGCAGCAGGAGATTCAGCGGAAGATTCAGCAGAAGATGCAGCAGGGGATATAGAAGGAGATTCAGCAGCAGGAGATATAGTAGGAGATGCAGCAGGAGATACATCAGCAGGAGTTGCAGGAGGAGATTCTGCAGAAGAAGATTCAGCAGGAGATATAGCAGGAGATGCATCAGGAGATGAAGTAGCAACATATGCATCAGAGGTTACAGCAGGAAGTGCAGCAGGAGATTCAGCAGGTGATGTAGCAGCAGGAGATGCAGCCGCAGATGCCTTCCAGAGGAAATGCAGAAGCACTAGATGCATCCGTAGAAGATTGAGCATCAGATGCAGCAGGAAATGGAGATACTTCTGCAGATGCATCTGCAGATGCATGAGCAGAGGATGCATCATGAGATGTAGCAGCAGCAGTTGCAGCTGGAAATGTAGCATCACCAGAAGCAGAAGCAGATGCAGCAGCAAAGGATGCAGGATGAGATGCAGCAGGAATTGCATCAGCAGGTGATGCTGCTGGAAATTCAGTAGGATATGCAGCAGCAAGAGATTTGGCAACAGCAGATGCATCAGGATATGCAGCAGCAGATGCAGCTGCATGACGTGTATCAGCAGATGTAGCAGGAGATGCATATTCAGCAGGTGATGCACCAGGAAATGCAGCAGGAGATTCAAGAGAAGGAAATGCAGCAGGAAATCAGCTGGAGATGCAGCAGCAGGAGATGCAGGAAAAGAAGATGCAGCCGCACCAGAGGCAGCAGCAGATTCAGCAGGAATTGCAGCAGCAGGAGATGAAGAGGCAAGAGATTCAGAAGAGGTTCAGAAGAAGGAGATGCAGTAGCAGGAGACGCAGTAGAAGATGATGCAGCCGCAGCAGATGCAGGAGAAGCAGCAGCAGGAGATGAAGAGGCAGGAGATTCAGCAGGAGATGCATCAGCAGGAAATGCATCAGCAGATTGTGCAGCAGGAAATTCCGTAGGAGATTCTGCAGCAGGAGATTCAGTAGAAAAGGCAGCAGGAGATTCTGTAGAAAATGCAGCTGAAGGTAATGCAGCAGCAGGAGTTGAAGCACAATATGCATCAGAGGGAAATGCAGCACCAAAAGATTCAGACGAAGATGCAGCAGGAGATGCAGCAGCAAGAGATGCAGAAGCAGATGTTGCAGCAGGTGCAGCACCAGCAGATGCAGCAACAGGAGATGCAGCATTAGGAGATGCTGCAGCAGCACATGCAGACGGTGATGCAGCAGTAGGAGATGCAGCAGCAGCAGCAGATGCAGCAGGAGATTCAGCAGCAGGAGATTCAGCAGGAGACAAAGGATATTCAGTAGCAGACACGGCATCAGGAGATTCAGCAGCTAGAGGTGCAGCTGGAGATGCAGAAGCAGATGCAGCAGTAGTGGCAGCAGGTGGAGATGCCTGACGAGATGCATATTCAGAAGGAGATACAGCAGGAGATTCATCAGGAGATTCAGCAGCAACTGATGCAGCAGCAGGAGAAGCAGCAGGAGATGCAGCAGCAGCAGGAGATGCAGAAGCAGATGCAGCAGGAAATGAAGATTCAGCAGAAGATGCAGTAGGAAGAGATTCTTCAACATATGCAGCAGCATGATAAGATGCAGCAACAGAAGATACAGCAGGTTATGGAGAAAGAGGAGATGATGCAGCAGATGCAGCAGCAGGAGATTAAGAAGCAGGAGATTGTACTGCAAAAGAAGCAGCAGGAGATGCATATTCAGAAGGAGATATGTCAGGAGATGTAGCAGGACATGTAGCAGCATGAGATGCCGCCGGAGATTCAGGAGGAGATTCAGCAGAATGAGATGCAAGAGCAGGAGATGCATCAGCAGGAGATGCAGAAGCAGATGCAGCAGGAGTCGATGCATCAGCAGGACATGCAGCAGGAGTCGATGCAGAAGGTAATAGAGCAGCAGGAGATTCAGAAAAAGGAGATAGAGAAAGAGATTCAGCAGCACGAGATGCAGTAGCAGGATAGGCAGCAGTATATAGAGAAGCAGGATATGCAGCAGGAGGAGATGCAGTAGGAGGAGATAGAGTAGGTAATGCAGCAGCAGGACATGCAGCAGGAGATGCAAGAGCAAGAGATGCTGCATCAGAACCATCAGCAAGAGATGCAGCAGACAATGCAGCAGCAGAAAATGCAGCAGACAATGCAGCAGCAGTAGGTGCAGCAGGAGATGCAGTAGCAGGAGATGAAGCATTATCATGAGATGCGTTAGGAGGTGCAGCAGCAGGATATGTAGCAGGAGATTTGGCAGGAGATGAAGCAGCAGCAGAGCAGCAGCAGATGCAGCGGGAAATGCAGCAGTAGATGCAGGATCAGCAGATACTACAGCAGGAAATACTGCAGCAGATGCAGCAGGTGATGACATATGAGGTGATGAAGCCACAGATGCATCAGTTGAAGATGAAGCAGGAGATGCAGCAGCAGGAGATGCATCAGCAGATAAATAGAAAACATAGAAAGTTATAACGCACATGTAGAAGCAGATGCAGCAGCAGCTAATTCAGCAGGAGATGCAGCAGCAGAGATGTAGCCGCAGATGCATCAGAAGCAGATGCAACAGGAGATGCAGCAGCAGCAGATTCTGCAGGAGATGCATTGGGAGAAGATGCAGATGGAGTTGCAGCATCAGGAGAGGAAGCAGGAAATGCAGCAGCAGGGGATGTAGTAGCAGGAGACACAGAAGGAGATGCAGAAGGAGCTGCAGCATCAGGAGATGCAACAGGGAATGCAGCAGCAGCAGAAGTAACAGGAGATGCAGCAGCATCATATGCACTAGGAGATGTAGCAGCAGGAGATGAAAAAGCAGGAGCTGCTACAGGCGATTCAGCCGGAGATGCAGAAGGAGGAGATGCAGCAGCAGGAGGTGCATAGTAGTAGATGAAGTAAAGAATGTGCAGCAGAAGGAAATATAGCAGGAGATGCAGCCGCAGTACATGCATCAAGAGAGAAAGTATCATCAGATGCAGCAAGAGATGCAGCAGTAGATGAAGCATCAGCAGATGCAGCAGCAGGAGCTTCAGAAGGAGATGCAGCAGCAGGAAATTCTGTAGGACATTCTGCAGTAGGAGATTCTGCAGTAGGAGATTCAGTAGAAAATGCAGCGGTAGATGCAGCAGGAAATATAGAAGGAGATTCAGCAGCAGGGGATGTAGTAGGAGATGCAGCAGGAGATTCATCAGCAGGAATTGTAGCAGGAGATGCTGGAGGAGATTCTGCAGAAGAAGATTTAGCAGGAGATGAAGCAGGAGATGCAGCCACAGATGCCTTCAACAGGATATGCAGCTGAAATGCAGAAGTACTAGATGCATCCGTAGAAGATTGAGCATCAGATGCAGCAGGAAATAGAGATATTTCTGCAGATGCATCCTCAGATGCATCCACAGAAGATGCAGCAGGAGATGAAGCAGCAGATGCAGCATCAGGAGATGCAGGAGGACATCAAGTAGAAGGAGATGCAACAGCAGCAAATGTAGCAGGAGATGCAGCAGTCCATGAAGCAGCAGGCTATACAGCAGCTGGAAATGAAGCAGCAGATGCAGCAGCAGGAGATGCAGGAGGACATCAAGTAGAAGGAGATGCAGCAGAAGGAGATGCTGCAGCAGCACATGTACAAGGTAATGCAGCAGTAGGAGCTGCAGCAGCAGCAGATGCAGCAGGAGATTCAGCAGCAGGAGATTCAGCATGATATGTAGAAGCATGAGATGCCGCAGAAGATTCATCATGAGATTCAGCAGAAACTGATGCAGCAGCAGGAGAAGCAGCAGGAGATGCAGCATCAGCAGGAGATTCAGCCACAGATGCCTTCATTAGGATATGCAGCTGAAATGCAGAAGCACTAGATGCATCCGTAGAAGATTGAGCAGCAGATGCAGCAGGAAATGGAGATGATTCTGGAGATGCATCCTCAGATGCATCCGCAGAGGATACAGCAGGAGATGAAGCAGCAGATGCAGCAGCGGGAGATGCAGGAGGACATCAAGTAGAAGGAGATGCAGCAGCAGCAAATGTAGCAGGAGATGCAGCAGCAGCAAATGTAGCAGGAGATGCAGCAGTACATGATGCATCAGGAAATGGAGCAGCAGATTAAGCAGGTACAGGAAATGCAGAAGATTATGCAGCAGGAGGTAATGCAGCAGATGATGCAGCAGCAGGTGATGCAGCTGCAGCTGCAGAGGCAGCAGATGCAGCAGTAATAGATGCAGCAGACGAAGCAGAAGGAGATTCAGAAACAGGAGATGCAGCAGCAGGACATGGATCAAGAGATGAAAGAGCAGGAGATTCATTAGGAGATGCAGTAGCAGGATATGAAACACCAGGAGATATAGTAGCAGGAGATGCAGCATGAGAAGCAGCAGGGGATGTATCAGGTGATGCAGAATCAGCAGATACAGCAGAAAGTGCTGTAGCAGGAAATGCAGAAGGAGATGTAGTAGAAGGAGATTCAGCAGCAGGAGATGCTGCAGCACGAGATGCAGCAGCAGGAGATGCAGCAGGAGTTGCAGCAGGATGAGATGGAACAGGAGATGCAGTAGGAGGAAGTACAACAGCACCAGATGCAGTAGAAGGAGATGAATAAGAGATGCAGCAGCAATTGATGCAGCAGGAGATGCTGGAGCCGGAGATGCAGAAGAAGTAGATACAGAAGCAGGAGATGCAGCAGGACATGCATCAGCAGGAGATACAGCAAAACATACATCAGCAGGAGACACAGCAGCAGGATATGAGGCAGGAGATGCACCAGCAGCAGAAGCAGCAGCAGATGCAGCAACTTATGTAGCAGAAGATGCAGAAGCATATGCTGCAGGAGATACAGCAGCAGATGAAGCAGCAGACGGAGCTGGAGATGTAGCATCACCAGAAGCAGAAGTAGATGCAGCAGCAAAGAATGCAGGATGAGATGCAGCAGGAATTGCATCAGCAGAAGATGCTGCTGGAAATTCAGTAGAATATGCAACAGCAAGAGATTTGGCTACAGCAGATGCATCAGGATATGCATGAGGTGTATCAGCAGGAGATGTAGCAGGAGATGCATATTCAGCAGGTGGTGCACCAGTATATGCAGCAGGAGATTCAACAGAAGGAAATGCAGCAGGAAATCAGCCCGGAGATGCAGCAGCTGGAGATGCAGGAAAAGAAGATGCAGCCGCACCAGAAGCAGCAGCAGATTCAGCAAGAGTTGCAGCAGCAGGAGATGAAGAGGCAAGAGATTCAGCAGAAGATGCAGCAAGAGATGAAGCAGCAGGCTATACAGCAGCAGGAGATGAAGCAGCAGATGCAGCAGCAGGAGATGCAGGAGGACTTCAAGTAGAATGAGATGCAGCAGCAGCAAATGTAGCAGGAGATTCAGCAGTACATGAAGCATCAGAAAATGGAGCAGCAGATTAAGCAGCAGGAGGAAATGCAGCAGAATATGTAGCAGGAGTAGATGCAGCTGTAGCTGCAGAGGCAGCAGATGCGGCAGCAATAGATGCAGCAGCAGATGAAGCAGCAGCATATGCAACAGCAGATGCACCAGATGGAGCAGAAGGAGATGCAGCACGGGATGGAGCAGCAGATGCAACGGGAAATGCTGCATCAGAAGATGCATCCACAGACGCATGAGCAGAGGATGCATCAGGAGATGTAGCAGCAGGAGATACAGGAGCAGATGATGCCGCAGGAGGTGCAGCAGTAAGAAATGCAGCAAGATATGCTGCAAAAGAGATGCAGTAGGATATGAAGCAGGAGATGCAGCAGCAGGAGATGCAGCAGGGGATGCATATTCAGCAGTAGATTCAGAAGAAACTTCAGAAGGAGATGCAGCAGCAGGAGATGCAGCCGGGGATGCATATTCATCAGTAGATTCAGAAGAAACTTCAGAAGGAGATGCAGCAGTAGGAGATTTAGCAGGTGATGCAGCAGTAGATGAAGCAGTAGCATATGCAACAGCAGTTGCACCAGATGGAGCAGAAAGAGATGAAGCAGGGGATGGATCAGCAGATGCAACGGGAAATGACTCATGAGGAGATGCATCCGCAGATGCATGAGCAGAGGATGCATCAGGAGATGTAGCAGCAGGAGATACAGAAGCAGGAGATGCAGCAGCAGATGCAGCATCAGGAGATGCAGGAGGACATCAAGTCATAGGGGCTGCTCCTGCTTCCTCATTTTCTTCTATATCTCCCACTGCAACTTCTGCTGCTGCCTCTCCTGGTGCATTGCCTGCTGATGCATCTCCTGCTACATATCCTTCTTCTGCATCTACTGTTGCTACATTTCCTGCTGAATTTGCTGCTGAATCTGCTGCTGCATCCCCTGCTGCTGATTCTCCTGCTTCTGCATAGCCTGCTGCTTTCTGGTCTGTTTCATCTACTGCTGCTGCATATCCTCCTACATCTTCTGCTGCTACACTTCCTTCTGCTGCATCTGCTACTGCACCTCCTGCTGCATCTCCTTCTGCTGTATCTCCTGCTGAAAATCCTGCTGCATCTCCTACGGCTGCATCTCCTGCAGCTGAATCTGCTGCCGCAGTGCTGTGGTTGCATCTCCTGCTGCTGCATCTCCTGTTGCTGCATCTCCTTCAGAATATCCTGATGATGCAGATGCAGCAGCTGGAGCAGCAGGAGATGCAGAAGGAGATGCAGCAGGAGATGCCCTGCCCCAGCAGGAGATGGAGCAGGAGATACAGCAGCAGGCCAAGCAGCAGTAGATGCAGCAGAGAATGGAGCAACACGAGATTCAGCAGTAGGAGATGGCACAGGAGATGCAGCTGCAGGAGATGCAGCAGCAGATACAGCATCAGGAGATGCACGAGGACATCCATCAGCAGGAGATGCAGCAGCAGGAGATGCACCGGGAGGCGAATCTACAGCAGATGCAGCAAAAGATGCAGGAGATTCGGCAGCAGGTGATGCAGAAGCAGGAGATGCAGCAGCAGGAGATGTGGTATGAGATGCAGAAGCAGGAGATTCAGCAGCCCATGCAGCAGGAGATTCAGCACCTGCAGATGCAGCAGCAGGAGATGAAGTATCAGATGCAGGAGCAGGAAATGCAGCAGAAGGAAATGCAGCAAAAGGAGATGCAGCAGGATTTGCCGCAGAAGGAGATGCAGCAGTAGAAAATACATCAGGAAATGCATCAGAAGTCGCAGCCACAGGAGATGGAGCAGAAGCAAATGCAGCTGGAAATGCAGCAGCAGGAGATGCAGCAGGAGATGCAGAAGCAGGAGATCTAGCAAGAAAACACTATTATAAGATGAATTCGCAGATGCAACAGAAGGATATGGAGCAGGAGATGCAGCCGCAAGAGATGGAGCAGGAGATGCAGAAGGAGATGCAGTAACGGTAGATGTAGCAGCAGGATATGCAGCAAGAGACTGAGCAAGAGAAGATCTATCCTGAGATGCAGCAGCAGGAAATGCAGCGGGAGATATAGAAGCAGATGAAGCAGCAGTAGATGCAGCAGGAAGATAGGCATCAGAAGGAGATAAAACAGGAGATGCAAAAGCAGGAAATTTAGCTACAGGAGATGCATTAGGAGATGCAGTAGCAGCAGATACAGCATCAGGAGATGCAGCTGCAGTAGGTGCAGGAGCAGATTCAGAAGCAGATTCCGTAAGAGATGCAGCAGCAGGAGATTGATAAGCAAAAGATATAGCAGCAGGAGATGCAGCAGCAGGAAATTCAGGAGGAGATGCAGCAGCAGAAGCAGCAGGTAATGCAGCAGCAGTAGATGAAGTAGGCTTAGAAGCAGCTGTAGATGCAGCAGGGTATGCAAGAGCAGGAGATTCAGCAGCAGGAGATGAAGCAGGGGAGATGCATCATCAGATGAATCTGCTGATGCATCAGAGGAAGTTGCAGAAGGAGATGCAGCAGCAGGAGGTTCAGCAGAGGATGCAGCAGCAATCGATGCAGGTGGAGATCCAGGAGGAGGACATAGAGAAGCAGGAGATGCAGCAGCACATGCAGCAGCAGATGCAGGAGATGAAGCAGTAGGAGAAGCAGCAGGAGGAGATTGAGCAGGAGATGCATCAGGAGGTGCATCAGCAGGAGATGCAGCATTAGGAGATGTACCAGTGGATGCAGCAGCAGGAGATGCAGCAGGGGATTCAGTAGAAGGTGATGCAGCAGCAGATGCAGCAGAAGTGAATTCAGCAGCAGAAGATGCAGCAGTGTATGCAGCAGCAGCAGATGGAGCATCAGGTGATGCAGAAGGACATCCAAAAATCAGAAGATGAAGGGACAGGAGATGCAGCAGTAGATTAATCTACAGCAGATGCACCAAAAGATGCAAGAGATGCAGCAGCCGGAGATGCAGCTGGAGATGCAGCAGCAGTAGATTTGAGCAAGATATAGAGAAGCAGGAGATGCATCAGCGGGAGATGTGGCATGAGAGGCATAAGAAGAAGATCCTGCAGCAGATGCAGTAGCATATGCAGCACCAGCAGATGCAGCAGCAGGAGATTCAGCAGCAGGAGATGCAGGCAGCTGACGAAAGAGGAGATGCAGATTCAGCAGCAGATGAAGTAGCAGGAGATGCAGCAGCAGATGAAGTAGGAGGAGTTGCAGCAGCAGATGCAATAGCAGGAGATGCAGCAATATATGAAGCAGCAGCAGATGAAGGAGCAAATGCTGAAGATGTAGTAGGAGGAGATTAAGCAGGAGATCCAGCAGGAAGAGATACAGCAGGATATGCAGAAAAAGATAAAGCAGAAAGAGATGCATCAGGAAATACAGCAGCAGGATATGCATCAGCAGGAAATGCAGCAGAACATGCACTAGCAGAAGATGCAGCAGGAGATGTAGAAGGAAATGCAGCAGCAGGGGATGTAGTAGGAGATGCAGCAGGAGATACATCAGCAGGAATTGTAGCAGGAGATGCTGGACGAGATTCTGCGGAAGAAGATTCAGTAGGAGATGCAGCAGGAGATGAAATAGCAACATAGGCATCCTCAGTTACAGCAGGATGTGCAGCAGGAGATTCAGCAGGAGATGTAGCAACAGGAGATGCAGCCGCAGATGCCTTCAACAGGATATGCAGCTGAAATGCAGAAGCACTAGATGCATCCGTAGAAGATTGAGCAGCAGATCAGCAGGAAATGGAGATGCTTCTGGAGATGATCTGCAGATGCATCCGCAGAGTTTGCAGCAGGAGATGAAGCAGCAGATGCAGCAGCAGGAGATGCAGGAGGACATCAAGTAGAAGGAGATGCAGCAGCAGCAAATGTAGCAGGAGATGCAGCAGTCCATGAAGCATCAGGAAATGGAGCAGCAGATTAATGAGATGCAGCAGTCCATGAAGCATCAGGAAATAGAGCAGCATATTAAGCAGCAGCAGGATATGCAGCAAAATATGCAGATAGAGGTAATGCAGCAGGTGATGCATCAGAAAGTGATGCAGCTGCAGCTGCAGAGGTAGCAGATGAAGCAGCAATAGATGCAGCAGCAGATGCATCAGGAGATGCTGATTCAGTAGGAGATGTAGCAGCAGAAGATGCTGCAGCAGATGATGCAGCAGGAGATGCAGCAGAAGGAAATGCAGCAAGATATGCTGCAGGAGGAAATGCAGTAAGATATGAAGCAGGAGATGCAGCAGCAGGAGATGCAGCAGGGGATGCATATTCAGCAGTAGATTCAGCAGAAACTTCAGAAGGAGATGCAGCAGAAGGAGATTTAGCAGGAGATGCAGCAGTAGATGAAGCAGCAGCATAGGCAACAGCAGATGCACCAGATGGAGCAGAAAGAGATGCAGCAGGGGATGGAGCAGCAGATGCAACGGGAAATGACGCATGAGGAGATGCATCCGCAGATGCATGAGCAGAGGATGCATCAGGAGAGGTAGCAGCAGGAGATACAGGATACCGCAGGAGATGCAGCAGGAGATGCAACCTCAGAAGATGCAGCAACAAGAGATGCAGCAGGAGATGCAGCATCACATTCAGTATCAGCAGATGCAGCAGCAGGAAATACAACAGGAATAGATGCAGAAGGTAATGCAGCAGCAGGAGTTGAAGCAGAATATGCAGCAGCAGGAAATTCAGCAGCAAGAAATTGAGACGGAGATGCAGGAGGAGATGCAGCTGGAGGAGATGCAGAAGGAGATGCAGCAGAAGAAGATGATACATCAGCACACGCAGAAGGAGATGCTGCAGTAGGAGATGCAGCAGAAGATTCAGCAGCAGGAGATTCAGCAGCAGAGAAAGGATATTCAGTAGCAGACACGGCATCAGGAGATTCAACAGCTGGAGGTGCAGCAGGAGATGCAGAAGCAAACGCAGCAGTAGGAGTGGCAGCAGGTGGAGATGCATTAGGAGATGCAGCATGATATGTAGAAGATGTCAAAGGAGATTCATCAGGAGATCCAGCAGCAACGGATGCAGCAGCAGGAGATGCAGCAGCAGCAGGAGATGCAGAAGCAGCAGGAGATGCAGAAGCAGATGCAGCAGGAAATGAAGATTCATCAGAAGATGCAGTAGGAAGAGATTCTTCAACATATGCAGCAGCATGATATGATGCATCAACAGGAGATACAGCAGGTTATGGAGAAAGAGGAGACGATGCAGAAGACGCAGCAGCAGAAGATTCAGTAGGAGAAGATGCAGCAGCAGGAGATTAAGAAGAAGGAGATTCAGCAGCAGGAGATGCATATTCCGAAGGAGATACGTCAGGAGATGTAACAGGATGTGTAGCAGCATGAGATGCCACCAGAGATTCAGGAGGAGATTCAGCAGAAAGAGATGCAAGAGCAGGAGATGAAGCAGCAGGAGATGCAGAAGCAGGCTATACAGCATCAGGAGATGAAGCAGCAGATGCAGCAGCAGGAAATGCAGTAAGACATCAAGTAGAAGGATATGCAGAAGCAGCAAATGTAGCAGGAGATGCAGCAGTACATGAAGCAGCAGGAAATGGAGCAGCAGAATAAGGAGATGCAATATCAGGAAATGCAGCAGAATATGCAGCAGGATGTAATGCAGCAGGTGGTGCAGCAGCTGGTTATGCAGCTGCAGATGCAGAGGCAGCAGATCCAGCAGCAATAGATGCAGCAGCAGATGCATCAGGAGTTGCAGATTCAGTAGGAGATGTAGCAGCAGAAGTTGCTGCAGCAGATGATGCAGCAGGAGATGCAGCAGGAGATGCAGCAGGAGATGCAGCAGAAGGAAATGCAGCAAGATAAGCTGCAGGAGGAGATGCAGTAGGATATGAAGCAGGAGATGCACCAGCAAGAGATGCAGCAGGGTATGCATATTCAGCAGTAGATTCAGCAGAAACATCAGAAGAAGATTTAGCAGCAGGAGATTTAGCAGCAGATACAGCAGTAGATGAAGCAGCAGCAGATGCAGCAGCAAATTCAGCAGATGCAGCTGTAGTAGATACATAAAGAGCTGCAGCAGGAAATGCAGATGAATATGGAGGAGCAGGAGATACAGCAGGAGATGCATCTGCAGGTGATGCAGAAGGAGATGCAGCAGGTGACGCTCAAGGAGATGCAGCAGGAGATGCAGAACGAGATGAAGCAGGAAGATATGTAGCAGAAGGAGATGACGCAGGAGATGCTTCAGTATAAGGTGCATCATGAGATAGAGCAGGAGATGCAGCAGCAGACGAAGCAAAAGGAGATGCAGAAACAGGAGATGCAGCAGCAGGACATGGATCAAGAGATGAAGCAGGAGGAGATTCGTTAGGAGATGCAGTAGCAGGATATGAAACAGCAGGAGATATAGCAGCAGGAGATGCAGCAGGAGATGCAGCAGCAGTAGATTGAGCAAGATATACAGAAGCAGGAGATGCATCAGTGGGAGATGTGGCATGAGAGGCAGAAGAAGAAGATCCTGTAGCAGATGCAGTATCATATGCAGCACCAGCAGATGCAGCAGCAAGAATTCAGCAGCAGGAGATGCAGCAGTCAGAGATGCATTTACTGCGGCTGCATCTCCTGCTATATTTCCTTCTGCTGCATATTCTTTACTTCATCTATTACTATGCACCTCCTGCTGCTGCATCTCCTCCTTCTGCATCTCCGGCTGAATCGCCTGTAGCAGCTCCTGCTTCTTCATCTCCTGCTGCTACATCTCCTAGTGCATATGATGCTGCTGCATCTCCTGTTACTTCTGCTGCTGCTGCATTCCCTGTTGCATCTCCTGATGCTGCAGCTCCTTCTGCATCTCCTTCTGTGTCTCCTGCTACTACATCCCCTGCTGCTGCATTTCCTGCTTCATCTCCTGATGCTGCAACTCCATCTGCATCTTCTCCCAATGCATCTCCTGCAGAATCTGCTGCTGCTGCATCTCCTGTTGCATCTGCTTCTGATGCATCTGCGGCTACATCTCTGCTGCTGCATCTCTTGCTGCATTGCCTGCTTCGTCTGCTGATGCATCTGCTGCTGCTCTATGTCCTGCTACATCTCGTCATCCTTTACATCCTGCTTCTCTTCCTATTGCTTCTCCTGTTGCATCTGCATTTCCTGCTGCATCTGCTTCTGCACCTCCTGCTGCTGCATCTGCTTCTACATGTACGTTATAACCTTCTACGTTTGCTGCCTCATCTCCTGGTACATCTGCTAATAAACATCCTGCTGCTGCATCTCCTGCTTCATCTTCAGCTGCTGCATCTGTGGCTTCATACCCTCATATGTCATCTCCTGCTGCATCTGCTGCAGTATTTCCTGCTGCAGTATCTGCTGATCCTGCATCTACTGCTGCATTTCCTGCTGCATCTGCTGCTGCTTCATCTCCTGCCAAATCTCCTGCTACATATCCTGCTGCTGCACCTCCTAATGCGTCTCATGATAATGCTTCATCTCCTGCTACTGCATCTCCTGCTGCACCTACTGCTGCTGCATTTCCTGCTGCATCTTCTGCTGCTTCGACTCTTGCTGATGGGTCTGATGCAGCATCTCTTACTCTTGCATCTCCTGCTGCATCTCTTGCTGCTGCATTACCTGCTCTATCTTCTCTTACTGCATCTCCTCCTGCTGCATATCCTGCTTCTGTATATACTGCTGCCTTTCCTCCTGCTGCATTTCCTGCTGCTGAATCTCTTTCTGCATCTCCTTCTTCTGAATATCCTGCTACTCTACTACCTTCTGCATCGATTCCTGCTGCATGTCCTTCTGCTGCATCGACTCCTGCTGCATCTGCTTCTGCATCTTTTGCTGATGCATCTCCTGCTAAATCTGCATCTCCTGCTGCATCTGCTTCTGCATCTCCTGCTGATGCATCTCTTACTCTTGCATCTCCTTCTCCTGAATCTCCTCCTGAATCACCGGCAGCATCTCATTCCGCTACATATCCTGCTACATCTCCTGACATATCTCCTTCTGAATATGCATCACCTGCTGCTTCTTTTGCAGTACAATCTCCTGCTTCTTAATCTCCTGCTGCTGAATCTCCTGCTGCTTCATCTGCTGCATCATCTCCTCTTTCTCCATAACCTGCTGTATCTCCAGTTGCTGCATCATAACATGCTGCTGCATATGTTGAAGAATCTCTTCCTACTGCATCTTCTGATGAATCTTCATTTCCTGCTGCATCTGCTTCTGCATCTCCTGCTGCTTCTCCTGCTGCTGCATCAGTTGCTGCTCAATCTCCTTCTGAATTTCCTGCTGCTTCTCCTTCTGAATATGCATTTCCTGATGCATCTCCACTTGCTGTCACTTCTGCTGCTGCGTTTGCTTCTGCATCTCCTGCTGCACCTCCTGCTGCTGAATCTCCTGATGTCGTGTCTGCTGCTGAATATCCTTTGTCTGCTGCTGAATCTCCTGCTGCATCTGCTGCTGCTGCATCTCCTACTGCTGCATCACCGTCTGCATGTGCTGCTGCAGCATCTCCTAATGCTGCATCTCCTGTTGCTACATCTGCTGGTGCTACAACTGCTGCAACATCTGCTTCTGCATCTCCTGCTGCTGCACCTCCTGCTACATCTTCGTCTGAATCTTTTGGTGCTGCATTTCCTGCTGATGCATATTCTCCTTCAACTCCTGCTGCTGCATTACCTTCAGCTGAATTTTCTACTGAATCTCCTGCTGCCTTTTCCACTGAATCTCCTGCTGCAGAATCTCCTACGGAATTTCCTGCTGCACAATCTGCTGATGCATTTCCTGCTGATGCATCTCCTGCTGAATCTCCTGCCTCTTCATCTCCTGCTGCTGCAATTCCTGCTGAATCTGCTGCTGCCTCTGGTGCGGCTGCATCTTCTTTTCCTGCATCTCCTGCTGCTGCATCTCCAGCTGATTTCCTGCTGCATTTCCTTCTCTTGAATCTCCTGCTGCATATCCTGGTGCATCACCTGCTGAATATTCATCTTCTGCTACATCTCCTGCTGATACACCTCATGCAGCTGCAGCTGCTGCTGCATATCCTGATGCATCTGCTGTTGCCAAATCGCTTGCTGTTGCATATCCTACTGAATTTCCAGCAGCATCTCGTGCTGATGCAATTCCTGCTGCATCTCATCTTGCATAATTTGCTGCTGCATCTGCTGCTGCTTCTGGTGATGCTACAACTCCAGCTGCATCTGCTGCTTCATCTGCTGCTGTATCTCCTGCTGCATATGGTTCTGCATCTTCTGCTGCATATGGTTCTGCATCTTCTGCTGCATATGGTGCTGCTTCTCCTGCTGCTGCATCAGTTCCTGCTGAATCTCCAGATGAATCTCCTGCGGCATCTCCTGCTTCTACATATCATGCTGAATCTCCTTTTGCATCTCCTTCTGAATATGCATCTCCTGATGCATCTCCACTTGCTGCCACTACTACTGCTGCGTTTGCTTCTGCATCTCCTGATGTATCTCCTCCTGCTGAATCTCCTGATGCCGTTTCTGCTGCTGAATATCGTTTGACTGCTGATGAATATCCTTTGTCTCCTGCTGAATCTCCTGCTGCTGAATCTCCTGCTGCATCTCCTTCTGCTGCATCTCCTATTGCTGCATCTCCTATTGCTGCACCTGCTGCAACATCTGCTTCTGCATCTCCTGCTGCTGCACCTCCTGCTGCATCTCTGTCTGAATCTTTTGGTACTGCATTTCCTGCTGATGCATATTCTGCTTCAACTCCTGCTGCTGCATTACCTTCTGCATCTATTCCTGTTGTATTTCTGGCTGCTGCATCTCCTGCTGCTGCATCTGCTGACACTGCATGTGCTGCTGCATCTCCTGCTGCATCTCTTGGTGCTGCATCTTCTGGTGTTGCATCTCCTGCTGCATCTCCTGCGGCATCACCTGCTCCTGTATCTCCTGCTGCTATATCTCCTGATGCATCCTCTGATCATGCATCTGTGGATACATCTGTGGATACATCTCCTGATGCACCATTTCCCGTTGCATCTGCTGATCCATCCCCTGCTGCATCTCTTTCTGCTCCATCTGGTGCATCTGCTGTTGCATATGTTGCTGCTTCATCTACTGCTCCATCTCCTGTTAAATCTCCTGCTGCTGCATCGCCTTCTGAAGTTTCTGCTGAATCTACTGCTGAATATGCATCCCCTGTTGCGTCTCCTGCTGCTGCATCTCCTGCTTCATATCCTACTGCATCTCCTCCTGCAGCATATCTTGCTGCATTTCCTTCTGCTGAATCTCCTGCTGCTACATCTCCTACTAAATCTGCATATCCTGATGCATCTGCTGCTGTATCTATTGCTGCTACATCTGCTGCCTCTGCAGGTGCATCTGCATCACTTTCTGATGCATCACCTGCTGCATTACCTCCTGCTGAATAATCTGCTGCTCCATTTCCTGATGCTTCACGTACTGCTGCATCTGCTGCTACATTTGCTGATGCTGCATCTCCTTGTACTTGATGTCCTCCTTCATCTCCTGCTGCTGCATCTCCTACGGCATCCTCTGCGGATGCATCTCCAGAATTATCTCCATTTCCTGCTGCATCTGCTGCTCAATCTTCTACGGATGCATCTAGTGCTTCTGCATTTCAGCTGCATATACTGTTGAAGGCATCTGCGGCTGCATCTCCTGCTGCTACATCTCCTGCTTCTAAATCTCCTGCTGAATCTCCTGCTGCAATTTCTGCTGTAAATGCTGATGCCTAAGTTGCTATTTCATCTCCATCTGCATCTCCTGCTGAATCTTCTTTTGCAGAATCTCCTCCAGCATCTCCTGCTACAATTCTTGCTGATTTATCTCCTGCTGCATCTCCTACTACATCTCCTGCTGCTGAATCTCCTTCTATATCTCCTGCTGCATCTACAGCTGCATTTTCTACTGAATCTCATGCTGCAGAATCTCCTACAGAATTTCCTGCTGAAGAATCTTCTGATGCATTTCCTGCTGATGCATCGCCTTCTGAATCTCCTGCTGCTGCAACTCCTGCTGAACCTGCTGCTGCCTCTGGTTCGCCTGCATCTTCTTTTCCTGCATCTCCTGCTGCTGCATCTCCGGCTGATTTCCTGCTGCATTTCCTTCTCTTGAATCTCCTGCTGCATATCAGGAGCTTATTCAGCTACATCCAGCGACAGGACGGTGAGTTCTGCTTTTGGGGTAGCCATAGGCGACTGGGTGCTTCCCGAACGGGGAAAAACCCTAAAAAACTCGATCGCAAAATCGGCGCCGGGCTCCGGGCACATCGGACGATCCCGCGCGGTGACTGACGGGAGGGGGCGGTCCCGGAAGCTCCCGCGGGGGATTTAAAGGGCCCTTAGGGAGCACAGGCGAAGAGGAGTGTGGCAAAGAGGTGTGGGGTTCATTAAACAAGGCAGTTTGAGCGGCAGTTAGGGCGAGCAGGGCGAGCAGGGAAGGGCTGGAGCACGGTCGGAAGGGATTGAGGAAAATGGTGGATACCCGACGAAAGACTAAGGCTGCACCAAGCGTGGTGGAGGCTGCCACCCAGACGGAGCCCCGGTGGGCACATGCAGCTACCCAGACCCTGGGCTGCAGACAGTGCCCCCCTCCTGTAGTGGCTCATGCCTCTGGCTCAGGCTCCACCTGTGGAAGCTGTGTTTGGGTAGGGGAACTGCTTCATATGGTGGAAGAGCTGAGGAAGGAAGTGGATAGGCTGAGGGCCATCAGGGAATGTGAGAGGGAGATAGATGAGTGGAGCAGGACCCTCTCACAGGCTGCTGGAGCCAGTGAAATTGAGCACCGCCCACCGGTAAGCTGCAAGGATGGGAGAGACAGAGAGGGGGAATGGCAGCAGGTTCCTGCCCGGAGAAGGAAACCTGCTCCCCCCACCCAGGCAATTAACCCCCAGATCTCTCTGGGGAACAAATATGAGGTGCTGACGGTGCAGCCTAGCCCTAAAGATGAAGAGGGCTGCACCCACAGCCTAGAAGTGCTTCCGAAGCCCCATCACCCTCCCACAGCCTTAAAAACATCCTCGGTTAAAAAGAAGAGGAGGGTGATTGTCTTGGGGGGTTCCCTTCTCAAAGGAATGGAGGGTCCCATCTGTAGGCCGGACCCGCTCCATAGGGAGGTCTGCTGCTTGCCGGGAGCATCAGTGAGGGACGTTACTAGAAAGCTCCCTTCCCTGGTCAAAGACACCGACTACTATCCGCTTTTAGTTTTTCAAATTGGTAATGAGGAAATAGATCATAGAAGGCCTAAAGCCATCAAAAGGGACTTCAAGGCACTTGGGAGAATGATCGAGGGCTCTGGGGCACAGGTAATATTCAACTCCATCCCAATACTAAGGAACCAGGAGCAGGAAATGAGGAATAAGAAAGGGGTTAATGAATGGCGTAGGGACTGGTGTGAGAAGAGGGGCTTTGGGTTCTTTAATCATGGGGAGGCCCACGCGCCCCCAGGCTTTCTCACTAGGGATGGGACACGCCTGTCTGCTAGGGGGACAAAAGCCCTCACCAAAAACCTAGTTAAGCTCATAAATCGAGCTTTAAACTAGATGTGAGGGGGGAGGGGATGGAGGCCAGGCAGGATGGGAGTGAGCCTGGAGGTGAGACTTCAGTGGTAAAGGGGTGGTGTGCTGGCGATGCCTGCCGGTATATCACCACTAAGCAAGAGGGGGTGAGTGCAGCTGAGGATGGTAGGCAGCAAACTGGCACTGTGGCCTTAGTTAAGTCAAGGACCGCTCAGTTGGGGAGGAGCCCTATTGCGAAGGCTGAAGCTACGCCTGCCCAGCTGAAGTGCATTTACACCAATGCACGCAGCATGGGAAATAAGAAGGAGGAGCTGGAAGCTGTGGCAGGGCAGGGAGACTATGATGTCGTTGCCATTGCGGAGACGTGGTGGGATGACTCGTACGACTGGAGCGTACCCATGGTGGGGTATAAACTCTTCAGGAAGGACAGGAAGGGCAGAAGAGGAGGTGGGGTAGCCCTCTATGTTAGAGAGGGCTTTGATACCCTCGAACTGGACTACAGTCAAGATGGGGCTGAGTGCCTGTGGGTGAAAATCAGAGGAGTCCATGGGCAGGAAGGGATTGTGATGGGAGTCTGCTATAGACCACCCAGCCAAGAAGAAGCAGCTGATGAGCTCTTCTACAAACAACTGAGTGTAGTCTTAAAATCGCTACCTCTAGTCCTTGTGGGAGACTTCAGTTTCCCAGATATAGGCTGGGAATATAATACAGCAGAAAGGAAGCAGTCCCGGAGGTTCCTGGAGTGTGTGGAAGACAACTTCCTCACACAGCTGGTGAGCGAACCGACAAGGGACGGTGCCCTCCTGGACCTGCTGTTGGTGAAGAGAGAAGGACTGGTGGGGGATGTGAAGGTTGGAGGATGCTTGGGGCAAAGCGATCATGAGATGAGAGAGTTCTCAGTACAGGGTAAAATGAAGAAGGAGGTTAGCAGAACAGTTGCCCTCAACTTTCAGAGAGCAGACTTTGGGCTGTTCAGAATTCTGGTCGGAAAAGTCCCGTGGGAGACGCTCCTTGAAGGCAAAGGTGTCCATGAGGGCTGGGCACTCTTCAAGAAGGAACTCCTAGCAGCTCAGGAGAAAGCCGTCCCCAAGTTCCGGAAAAGTAGCCGGAGGGGTAAGAAACCAGCGTGGTTGAGTAGGGAGGTCCTAAGAGACATCAATAGGAAGAGGAGGGTCTACGACCTCTGGAG